>NMRB01001774.1:42050-69346 GCA_002633025.1 Notospermus geniculatus | reverse complement strand
TGTTCACCATTTCAGAGTTGAACTCCAAGATGAAGTCATCAACTGATTTTTTCTTGATTTCCCTTGATCCCCAGACTTCAGAACCATATAGGAGTATAGGTTTTATAAGATGGTCAAAAAGTTTTAGGGAAAGTTTTGGGCCCACATTATTTCCGACACAAGCCCTCAATTTAAAAAGGGCCTTCTTGGCTTTAAGGACTAAATTTTTCTCAGCAGATCTGAAGGAACCAGAAGATGAGAAGATAACCCCTAAATATTTGTATTCCTGAGTACAATCAATAGGTTGGTTATTGAATTTGAATATCTCAGAACATTTGTGGCCATTCCCTGAGAACTTCATCACCTTCGTTTTTTTTACATTTATCCTTAGCTGCCATTTTGCACAGTAGTTGGATAGCCTGTCAAGTTTGTCTTGCAGGCCTTTTGACGACAAAGAAAAAAGAACAAGGTCGTCAGCATATAGCAAACAATTTAGCGGCACTGACCCAAGATAAGGGGTATCTGTATCATTTTTGAAGATATCAGGGATGTCATTAATATACATGTTGAATAATTTGGGACTCAAGACCTCCCCTTGCTTGACTCCCTTGGTTACCTTAATGGAGTCGGTCATTTTGTCATTGACCTTAACCCTGACAGAACACTGCTTGTACATATTCTCGATAACTGAGAAAAACTTGCCTCTGATGTTGAACTTCAGCAATTTGTAAAGCAGGCCAAAATGCCAGACACTATCGTAGGCCTTAGCGAAATCTACAAAACATGCATATAGAGGCTTATGTTCCTTCTTTACAACTTTCTCAATCAATGTCCTGATAACAAACATGTGATCTGCAGTTCTAGCCTTTTTTTTAAAACCAATTTGGTATGGATTCAATAGTTTCTTTTCATCTAAAAAAGTCTCGAGTCTCTTGTTAATAATTGTGCTAAACACCTTGGCTAGACAGCTGTTAATGGTAATGCCCCTATAATTACTGGGGTCAGCAGGGTCTCCTTCCTTAAATATATTTGAAATGATCCCATGAGACCAATCCTTTGGGTAGGATCCTGATAACAAAACCGAATTAAACAAATTGGTGTACAGCTTCACCATGGGTTTAATTGAGGCCTTGATCATTTCGTTCGTTATTCTATCCAGACCACATGCCTTTCCACATTTTAAGTCCTTCACAGCACTCAAAACTTCGTTTTCAGATATCCTGAAGTCCAATTCAGAAAAATATGGTTCATCTTTCATTTTTTGGAATTCCTCAGTCATCTCCTCTGTGGCAGGCATGTGGTTACCAGATAGAAGTTTCTGATAATGTTTGACCCATTCTTCTGCTGGTACATTATTTTCACTTGATCTACAAGCGGACGAGTCATTACTGTTGCGAAGCTTATCAACAAGGTCCCAATATGCCTTGGGGTTATTCTGAGACATGTTTTCCAACTTGTGGATTAGATCTCTTTTAAAGGCATGTTTCTTTGATTTAACTGTTTTCTTGTACAGTTTTTTTAATTTGAAGAACTTCCCCCTTACAATTGGGTTCTTTGGGTTTTTGATCAGACACTTTCCCATTGTTTTCAAAGATTGCCTCAGTTCATGACAAGTCCGGTCATACCATTTCTTTTGTTGTGGCCTCTTTTTCTTTTTCTTAACAATTCTTGGCTTGTTACCACCACTTGATTTATTGATTGCATACATTAGTATTTCTTTCAAACTTTCCAGCTGTTCGTCTATACACACAATTTCCTGATTCTTGACTGTACTTTCAGAGACCATTGCAGCTATCTTTTGATTGCACTCATCAGATTGTAGAATTTTAGTAAAGTCTTCAGCAATTTGGTCATTCCACTTGAAGTGTGGAGGGATTTCACAAAGTGACTCAACCACCTCCTCTTGAGTATTGATTTTTGAGGAGACCTGCACACCCACAGATATCATGCAATGATCACTGATGTCTTCCAGGGAGTCATGTACAGTGAAATATCTAATGTTCTTAAACAAACTATGATGAGCTACAGCAAAGTCAACACAACTACTGCCATTATATTTATGACACGTTAGTTTGCCAGCTGTGTCCCCAAGCATACGGCCATTCAGGATCTTTATTCCTGATGAAATGCACAATTCTAAAAACCGGTCAACATCTGAAGCTGGACCAACATGTTCATCACTATTGTTTCGGTGTAATCCAACTACATCTAGATTTTCATCCGACATGTATTGAGTTGGCATATCAATGTATCTTACATCATCATTAACAATGAAGTCTGGCAATTTACCTATTCTTGTGTTGAAATCACCCATAATGATGATCTGACCCTGTTCTGAGAAATCAGATATTTCACTTTCTAAGATATTCCAGGTTTCATCTTCATTCTTATCTCGATATGTGGAGTGTAAGGGGCAGTTGTATACTACCCCTATATATATGTCTTTTGGGACATTGAATGCATTACCATTCAATTTTGCCCAAGCCATGTTATGACTAGAGCTTTGAATAAAGGAGATCATATTTCTCAGGTGATTTCTAACCAGAATAGCCACTCCTCCCGAACCTCTTCTTGCATTAACATGTTTCGGTCTATTAACCTGGAAAGTGTGAAATTCAGGTAATGCAATAGAGTTGGGTTGGACTGCATGCGTTTCAGTTAACAACAGGATATCGCTGTCTTTAACTTGGTTAGTAAAACCAGGATCATGGAGTTTTGATCCAATACATCTTGATTGTATTCCATTGATATTCCAATGGCTTATTCTCAGTATCTTTTGGTTTGATCTACCATGGGTATACCTGGCAATGTTTGCCATAAAGCTCATTATGTGACTAAAAGATATACGAGATTTAAATAAAAGCAATAACATATGCAGCACATACATGAAATGAAATGATATAAAGTATTTTCTGTTGAAAATCAGAAACAGGCTATGTTATAAGCGTTAACAATAGTGGTTGTGCCAATATTTATAAGGCAAAATCAATAGTTGTTGGATTAGTAAAAAGGATAAGGTGATGACATGGTCACCAATAATATATCACCACAGATTTGTTAACACTTAAAACAGCACTGACATCCATTTCAAACAGAGATGGGACATGATAATGTACATTCACATTGCAGTTCACATTCGCCCCAAAATTCTAGCAAATGCCTCCATTACAATCTTCTTATCAGCATCACCTTGCTTGTAATGTCTCTTTGGCTCCTTTCGGCTTGTTTGTTTCTGATAATTGTCATTGGTCTTCTCACTGTATCCATCGGTAACATCGCTGTTATACCATCTCAACGTTGCCTTGATTTTGCTTGCTAAGAGCGCAGTGCCATGAGGAGACAGATGCAATCCATCACGTTTTGACAGGAGCCTTGCATCAGCTGTCGTTCCTGTATTCACTAGATAGACATTGTTTTGATCACAGAAGTCAATTAATGCATTGTTCACTTCTATCACAGCATCGTTTTTCTCATCACAGTCAATCCTGGACGGCAATTCACATATGTGAAGAGGAGTATCAGGATGGTTTTCAATCATCACAGAGACTAGATCTTGATACTTTTGGAGTATCCCTTCCTTCCGCTCACCACGACTGATGTTGTTCGTACCAGCAAGAATTGTCACTGATGTGTATCCCTGTTCACATTCTCTTAAGAATTTGGACATGTCTTCGATCCTAGCTCCCGATATACTTTTAACGATCACACGACTTTCTCGGCTTACTTGAATTTTCTTGGTGTCCAAACCTTTGCCAAGTGAGCTTGTCAAGACTAGATGTTGATGACCATTATCCTCCTTATCATGAACACCTTTCGGTTCCGCTCCATCTTCTGGTACTTTTCTGGGCAGCTTCTGATTGTTCGTTTGATGAGCCTGATTTTCTACCTTGTTTTTCTTCTTTACAACCAAGTTACTCTTTGACTCATGTACAGCTTGACTAGATATCTGGTTCTGATCGTTCCTGTCCTTTCTCCCTTTCTTTTCAACCAAGGTGTAATCGGATGGACGATTATCCCATACTTCCTTCAAGCTGTCCTCAAGGTCGTTCACCACGGTTTTCAAGTGATTGTTTTCAGCTGTAGATTCACTAAGTTTGCTGTCAAGAGTGTCACAGTACTTAGTTATTTCAGTTTTGTTGTTCTCACATGATACCATTTTATTCTCGAGATCTTTGATCTTGTCTTTGTATTCTTGCACTGATTTGCGAAGAGTTATATTTTCGTCTCTCAATTTGCGATTGTCCTCATTTTTCGTTTCCAAGAGAACGTTCATTGTCCTTTTCTCAGCTGACAGTCTTTCAATTGAGTCCTTCATGGCTTCGTCGTTTGGCGGAGGAGACATCCTTGAATGAATCGAATCCACTGAAGATTGTATGTTTGTGATCGATGTTGCAAGAGAGTCAATGGCCTTTGAGTTCTGATCAGATGACACATTCATGATGGTAGACACCACTTGTTGTTCAAGGTTATCGATTCTTTTTTCAAGCAACTGTATGCATCCCACCAGTTTTTCTACTACCTGAGTAACACACACATTCGTATTGGAGCTCATCTCATCATCTTCTTTCTTGCTACTGGATTTCACTTGGCCCTTCTGCTGACATGTATTGCACTTGAATTTTTTTCTTTTCTTCGTGATGTACGGCTTCAAATCCGACGCACTCAGATTGGTACAATCATAGTGCATCCACTCCTTGCGGAACGAACATTCTATCATTTTATCGTTGTCCTTCATATCACATTTCGTACATGATTTCCTCGCTTCTGGAATGCTCACTTCATTATCCACACGCTGTCGGAGACCCGGGATACTGTCTGGTATTGGACGACCCTCAGTTAGATAGTCCATCATGTATGGGAAGTGTTCCAAGTACCATAGACCGAACGAATTTCCTTGCACAAGGATTTTCTTCGTCGATTTGTATAATGTCAAGTGAATGGAGCACACATAGGTCACATCCACCGGATTATTCGATGTGGATGCTGCGGGGTCATTATCGTTTGAGACTGCATTTTCGACTGGTTCATCGAGTAGAAAAGTACAGCGGAAATGGTAACCATTATCACCTTGATCTTCGTCCTGACCGTACATCCATTTACACAGTTCATACCACTCTTCGAACTTGTTCTCATTTAGTTCAACAACCAGGCATCCCGACTTTGTATCAATTTTAGATACAAACAACGAGAATCCAGGTAGGCCTACGTCTTGTTCACTTTCGAAGTCACAGTTCAATAAGACGTATGCTTCATTGATTTCTTGGAATTTGATTACACTTTCCTTCGACCCGCCATTTTTGTCCGGGTGAAATTTTCGCGCCAATACTTTGTATGCCTTTTTTACTTCATCTGCATTGGCTTTCTCACCTAAACCCAGTACTCGAAGGTTCTTCACTCTACTTTGATCCATTCTGTCACCTTTTTGAGGTATCACTTTCACTTTAGCTGCATATATTATCGATTTTATTCAGTAAATTCCGGCATCGCTAAAAAGCACGTCCGCCATCTTCTTTCCATCCGGGTAACATACCAAATACACTGTAATTACTGAATGAAACAACTACCAGGCTATATGCGTCATCAACCTCATAACCAAGGAGTTAGAGCGGCTGCTGTGTTCAGTACTTGTGCTGTAATATTTACACAGAACAAATATGGGTACGAGGTTGCAGGTGCCCTTGGATATTGCATAGTCCCGTCGCGCAGAAACAACCGTGCCCTTTCCAGGAACCTGTTGGTGCCTGATTTTTCTCTCAAAAAATTTATCATTTCTGTGGGATTTTCCCATTTTGAATCTTTTTCCGGGATCATGTCTGAAGACAAAGATAATAAGGAGGCCGCTGATGCCTTCCCAAGTGAGAAAACTGAGCTGAATAATGTTCAGATTGATGGTGACGTGGAGAAAGGCGACCACGAGCTCGACGACTCGAAGGTGAAATTCATCAATGGCGGCAGCACACCAAATGGTGGCGATGTCGATGTTAATGTCGGCAAAAACGACCAGGAATTCGCTGGGATCGGTAAAGAAGAGTTACTCAAGTATGCCAAAGATCCCTTCTGGGTAAAGGTCCGTTTAGGTCTCTTTATTACCTTCTGGTTGGCCTGGTTTGGCATGTTGGCGGCCGCTATCGTCATCATCGTCTTGGCGCCGAAATGTCCGCCGAAGCCCGACCTTGACTGGTGGCAAACGAGCGTTGCTTACCAGATCTACCCAAGATCGTTCCTTGATACTGATGGAAATGGTATTGGAGATATCAAAGGTAACTATTAAAATACCGATTTCCTGACAAATTCCCGCATTTATACAACCGATTCTCATTCTGTGGTAAGCTAAACCATGCATGAAAAAGGATTCCCAAATCAATTTCAATGAAATGCCTTTGTAACTTTGGCATGTTTGGGCATGGTTGGTTATACAGTAAAACCTCCGTTAGTGAACACCTCCGAATAGTGAACAACCTCTGAATAACAAACGTTCATTTTCGGTCCCAATTATTTCTTTGCATTAACCATTGCACTAAACCGGGCCCTCCTCATAGTGAACACCTCCATATAAGTGAACACTTTTTCCGGTCCCAAGGGCGTCCACTATACGGAGGTTCTACTGTATTTATATATTCTTTGTCTTTTTACTTCCAGGGATTGAATCTAAACTTGACTACTTCGGAAAACTGGGCGTGAACACACTGATCATCGGACCAATCTACCCAACGGAAAATGTTGACTTTGGTTATGATGTCACAGACCATGTTGCCATCAACCCAGAAATGGGAACCATGGCAGACTTTGAATCCCTCCTGAAGAAGGCTCATAAGAAACGTATGTATCTACCCATCATAAAATGACCTTCTTTGCAGCACATGTAGTCAAAGGCCTAATGGAGTCATCAGCCCACCTATGCAACAGCTGTTGTTCTATTTTTACTGCCCATCCAGCTGTTCTTTGGCACCTGGCCATAAAACACAATGGATACACAGTATAGAGTAAACCTTGGTATGTAATGGATCAGGATCTGTGGAGTGGGTTCAAAAGGTTGAAAAGAGTGGTGTATGTGAACCTCAAATTGACTCACAAACAATGCTGGTTATGAATAATTAGGTCACCATTAGGTCATGTCATTATCAGTCAGAAATTGTATCAATCATTCTTACCCTGTATGATGATAATTGGCCACACACTAAAATGGGATTTATGTAATTTTATCAAGCTCATGGTGGTTTGATTAGTGAGCAAACTGGCCTATCATTTTTGCAGCAGTGACTGAGATGATTTTGAGTTTTGGGTTTGTTTGCAGGTGTGAAAATTGTGCTTGACTTCATCCCGAACCACACAAGCAACAAACACAAATGGTTCATTGAAAGTAGCCAAGGCAACAGTACCAACAACAAATACCGTGACTATTATGTGTGGGCTGATGGAAAGGGTACTGGGAGTCCGCCAAACAACTGGGTACGTGATCATGAATTGATTATTGTCTGCTCACTGGATTACTTACGGATGAATCTGGGGTAAAATGAAATCCTGTGTTGTCTTGTGTGCAGGACATTTTTAGTCCTTGGACTTTGCTAATCAGCTGTTCATCTCCTACTGGATTTAGAGTGGGCTTCAGCTTTTCAATTCAGTGACAATGTCATTTGGGACATGGCAGGGTGACTTGCAGGATTATATTTCTTTTTCAGAGGAGTAAATATAGCAAGAACTCTTCATGGACCAAACATCCCAAGCGTAAGCAGTACTACTACCACACCTTCTTTGAGGAAATGCCTGAACTTAATCTCCGCAATGCAGATGTGAGGAAAGAACTTGAGGATATCATGGCATTCTGGCTGAACAAGGGCGTTGATGGTTTCCGTATTGGCCATGTCTCTAACCTGTTCGAAGCAGCGGATCTAGCTGATGAACCAGATGCTCAACCAAACAAGGTGGGTTTGACATCAGTAAAATAATATAAGCTGACAGATTGCTGTGGCTGTTTCCTCTTTAATTAAGGGTTCGTGAATCTGTTTTGACCTCTCTCTTGAAGAGCCTTGATAGCCTTAGTGGTAATCATGTCCGCTTAGCAAGCGGCAGGTCCGGGGTTCGAATTATGAGCCGTATGGGATCTGGATTAATCCCATATGTCCCTTAAGTCTGTCGCATGGGACAGTAAGCCATTGTGCCTTGTACCTTGTGCCTTTGCAAGGACAAGTAAAAGACCCCAACCAAGTGAGGAACACGAGTAGCTTGAGGTGGCCTCTTCCGTACTTACCAGGGCCAATAATGCTATGACTTGGCCCTGATGGGGAAAAATCTGATACATGTAAAATACATAAGAGAAATCAGGATCAATCAGTACCAATGGAACCTTCGCAAGAAGCATCCATTATCCTCATGGCTTTTGAATTCAATTGCAGCAACCGTACTATGAACTAAAACACACCAAGACCTTGAATCAGCCAGAGTCCTACAACATCACTGAGAGCTTCAGGAAGTTCATGGACCAGTGGTACTCCAAGGATGGGCTTGATCAGACTAGGCAAGTATTGTCTGTCTTTGTGGTAGTTCTGATTGTTCCTGGTCCTGAATGTGTTGGGGACAGAACCAGGATGTCTCTGACAGTTTGAATTAGTACATTAAATAAAGTTGAAATATTGTAGGATGAAAGGTTGAGGACTACAAAGCAATAGGTGTCCTTTGTGTCAAAAAGATATCCTGCATCCTCGAGTATGCTCAAGCCATTTTGACACCTTTTACACACAAAAGGTTAACTCAATTTGATCATCGTAAATCTGTTCGCTTTACAGAGTGTTGTTGGTTGAAGCTGTTGGGGACATCAATGAAACCAATGCGTATATGGGTGGAGAGGATAAAAGTGGAGCTAATCTGGTCTTCAACACTGAGCTGCTCTCTGTTGACAACAAATGTAACAGCAGGTGCATCGCCGAGAAAGTTAAATCATCCCTTAGTGCTCTTGCTGAAGGAAAATGGGCCAATTGGGTGGTGAGTTTTTGGATTGTTTTTCTATAATGCCAGTAAATGTGAACGACTGATAAGCTAGACCCTCTGACTACATACACAGTCATGATCTATGCTGTATAATGCCAGAAAGGCTTTGAGTTACCGTATATGGCTTACCTCTAGCCATGTCATCATTTCAGTAGGAATAGTATGGCCTGATAATATTGCAGCAAATTTTCTTCCCTTTCAGACTGGCAACCATGATAGCATTTCACGTGTTGCTTCTCGAGTTGGCGTGTCCTTTGTGAATGCCATGAACACCCTGACCATGACTTTGCCTGGCACAGCCATCGCTTACTACGGGGATGAGATTGGCATGAATAGCTTGAACCTGACCTTTGACGAGACGAAAGACAAATGGGGAAAGAACTTTGGTGTTGACTACAGACTGGTCTCCCGTGATCCATCCCGCTCACCCATGCAATGGACCAGCAAAGCCGGTGCTGGTTTCACTAATGCTACATCCTGGCTGCCTCTCACAAGCACCTTCAGTGACTTCAATGTCATGGTAAGTATTGGAATTCACATTGAACTGTTCGTTTGGCTTAGGGTAAATGTGCAGTTGCAAGGATTGTATTACATGTATGTCATCCAAAGCCTCACAATTTGATTATCTTCATTACAGACTGAAGAAGCCGTCGGAAGCACTCACAAATTCCCCAAAGTCTTCGCCAAGCTGACAAAACTGCGCAAGGAACCGTCTATGCTGTGGGGACAGTTCATCGATGCTGAACTGAACAATAATATCTTTGCTTATGTCAGGAAAGCTGAAGGACATCCAAGTTTCCTTGTTGCCATTAACTTTGGTACCAAACCTTCCAGTGATGACTACACCAGAGCTGTCAAGAACCTTGTCCCTGATGAAACAGAGATTGTGTTCAACTCATACAACTTTGAACATGATGAGTTAGCAGTTGGTAAAAAAGTGAAGATGAACAACATCCTGTTGAAACCTGGCGAGGCTGTCGTCTTCAAATATCCATGGCAAAAGTAGTAGAAACGGCAGACAAAGAAGTAGATATTTGTAGCGTAGACAAGTTACCAGTGGAACACACTGACAGGTAGATAAGAATGCTGCAATACCTGCCAAATGAACAACCTGCAAGCAGCAGGAATTGTTAGATATGCAATGTACCGGGTAATACTTACCAGGTACGCCCACTTGTTCTTAGAAATGCTCTGAAATGGTACCTGGAATGGTCCTGGGTAACTTGGACCGTGCCAGGTACTGTATTAACATTATGTAGCCACTTGCATCCCTGGCAAAATGTGAGTAAATGACAACCTTGGTGATGGGATAAGAGCTGAGAGCAAACCCAATAAATGTAAGACTATCTACGTGTATTGTTTGCAGATTTGAATGAGTGAAATAGGCCAAGACACAGACTTTATACTTTGAAATTTTACTTATTGTGAATTCCTGTAATGTACAAAGAAAGGCCAATAATTTAGCTGCATGCTGTTCCACTGGTTCCCATTAGGAAGCATTAATGATAAAATCTGCACATGGCTTGAAGATGACTTTGTAGACTATCTAACAATGGTCTGTGGAAAAACTATGATTTCATCATAAAGCTTTTCATATGGCACAACAATCGACAATCAATGGGGGATTATGTCATCAGTATCTCTTTTGAAATACTTGTAACATCTAGTTATGCTCACCATGTTAATGGCTTATACTTGCTAATTCCTTCAAGCTGTGTTGTGCAGGATCAACATTGTTTGTACCTATGTTAACTGGACGAACTGAACACCTTAGCATTGTGTAGTTTTCGTTCAGTAACTGTGAAAAAGTTCTGCAATAAATGCTGCTCTTGCTAAAAGATGAAATGATTGTTATGAATTCTGTTGCATACTTCTTGCGGACAACCAGGGACCTTAGTCACAAAGCTCTCGTGACTTGCGGAGTAAGTATTGTCCGTTTGCAGGCAACTTGTTATTGTTCATATCTGGGGGCTTTGTGAAAAAGGCCCCAGGGGTTCTCAATGCTCATGCCCATCGGATAAGAGATTCCAGCGAAGGACAATCGCTGGAATCGGGCCATATTAATGAAGCCTTCGCAACTTTACGTGCATGCAAGTCTATTGTTTGGCTCCACATGCCCTGTTGTTGATTGACTGCCTTACAATAGATTTGCGTGCATGCAAAGGTTTCATAAATAGGCCCCCTCAAGCCTTGAGGAATAGCCTTTACGGGAGGAACACTTTTACGTTGAGGAGCATTCCAAAATACGGACCAATGTTTTAAAAGGTCAATAGAATTCAACAAACATTCACATCAGGCCTACCTATAGAAACGCCATTCACTGACAGACAACATAAAGGGACAATTGGGGAAGTCTGGAATTCATAACCATGATACACCATACAGGTTTTTGTAGGGAAATCCCTGGTAATTCCCCAATGACAGCCAACTTGCCTGCGGAGGAGCACCTTTCAGACAACCTAGGCTTCAGTATAATTCCTCCAAGAGTAGAGACAACACACTGGCAAGACAAGGTTACAGCTTGGAAGTCAGTATAATTCCTCCCAAGGTTACAGAAATAAGGACACCATTGTGATCAAAATAAGACTACATGTATTATTGAAAACTTCCATACAAATGGAACTAATCATGCAAGTGTTACAAGTAATATGTGTCGGAAACAAATACAGAATCTAAAATATCAAATTAAAAATTTTAAAGAAAATATAGAACAGTTTTTTGATAAACATGGTAAATGCAAATAATCTCTCATTTTGATTCAAATCTCAGAGTTTTAGCAGAAATATTTCTGCTGTCTGTCATGTTTCTGCAGTTTTAATCACTGAGGGGCATATTCATAAAGGGTGTTTAAGACTTAGATGCGTGTAACTTCAATAAATGCTGACACTTCCACCATGCATTTGACGAATTTACACATGTCTAAGTCATAAACACCCCTTATGAATTTGACCCTTACTGTTGGGATTTTTCTACTAAGCAGATTAACTTGGGTCTAATTCTCAAATACTCGATACTGAGATTCTCAAATACTGAGATTTTTACAATGGCATACTACGCAAAGGAAACAAAATAAATGCAGAACAAATATAAGACCAACATGGTCACTTTACGCAAATCTAAAATGCAACTAGGTAGAAAATGCTAGCAAAATATATCCTGTCCTGGATTATCGTCCGTCGCAATGAAATAATGGATTCAATATTGGACATCTTCGGTTTTAGTGGTTGCGTGACGATGTAAATGATGTATATATGACAAAATAAAGCATTGATTTCAAACTTGTTGGAAGTTATTGGGGGCCAACATCATCACATAGAACCAGGAACCGAGAGAAAAGTCTCTACTCCTGCTATGGCCATGAAGAGCTCACCATTGCCGACGTTACAAACTTCTGACCTGTCAAAAGCATTTCCTTTCTATCAATTGGGAATACACAATACAAGTACTGGTAAACGAGCTAAAAACTATAAACTTATAAACAACATGCAAGAGTTTCTGTAATGATGTATACAGCTATAAAGGAAATGCAACAAAATGCTTTGGCAGTACAACTGGTAATTTCAGACAATCAGAGGTGCTAAACCTCACCCGGGTCCACTGGACACGGTAAGTCAGCAGACAGGCACTTTGATGCAACATCAAGTCACTGATATTACAATCGGCCTTTCTGAATTTGATTGCCGTGGACAAGTAAATACAATATGATAT
Organism: Notospermus geniculatus; assembly: GCA_002633025.1. Classification (NCBI taxonomy): domain Eukaryota; kingdom Metazoa; phylum Nemertea; class Pilidiophora; order Heteronemertea; family Lineidae; genus Notospermus; species Notospermus geniculatus. Next base: position 56,674 of record NMRB01001774.1, on the reverse strand, counting down.
CAACCATATTCAATCTTTACACATGTACGTCAAATTAACAGTCTGAATAAAGACTTCCCTAAGAATAACCATACATTGGCAAATGGAACAACAGCAATTGTTTTAAGTAGAAAACATATAAAATTGCACGGAAATGAAGTGATGAGCATTTCAAGGGATACACATACAATACAGAGTCATAAATACTGCTGATACAGTAGAGAAAATGTCATTGAACTGTAAAAGTTGTAACAAGAAAATCATTATGCAATGTCAACAATATAACATCATCAACCCATGGGTCAAAACCATGAAAACTGTGTCATTACACTGGCCAGGTTCTATTCTCGATGATCAAGTTTTTGGACCACACAATATCCTTGTTTGTAGTGGCCAGTGACAAATGCAGGAATCGCCACCTCTCAATTTAAGCTCAGGATGAGCGCCACCTGTGGAGCTATCAGTTCTAACCGATTCTTCACTCCATGAGAAATACATGTAGCTCACTCCAATTGCAGAGGAGTGAACATGGACGACGAGGTAGATGAGGGAATTTTGTTAGACCTCAGGATATCATTGTTTAAAGTGGCCAGTGACAAACACTGGGTTTTGTCTGCTGGAATTGAGCACAAAATGTAATACCTAACGGTTGGAGGGAACTATCAAGTACATGAAATGTATAAACATCCAAAAATAGATACAGCAGTGAACGATAATAAGGAACTGTAAAGTGGCATACAAAAATATTGAAGAATGTCAATGAGTGACATTTCATGAAATGCAATTAGAATTCTTCAAGAATGAAGCAAAATGCGTTGCAAGGGCTCTGCAGCACCATTAAGGATTGATATATTAGGGTTGGATATGGAATACACCCTATGAGATCCTTGGCAGTTGTCATGTTGAAACTTGGTCCATTTCAATAATCTTCATTGTCAGAGGAAAGTTTGGATCCAATTGGACTTTCCTGGTCTTCTTTGGTATTTTACTTCCAATAGCTGGCGTCTCATCAGGACAAGCCAGCAGATAATTTCCATTATCATCCTCTTCGCCTGCCTCATTCAAGGATGGTACATCACCATCTGAGGCACGTCTTCGCTGCTTTACCTTTTTCTCACTCTCCACGCAGCCACCGATTGTTTCAGCACGGGATTGACATCGTCTCCGACACACGGACTGATTCCTGTTGCCTTCACCGTGCGCACGATTCAGATGCCAGCGCAGCGACGCCACCTGACAACCTCTGTAATCACACATGTGACATGCAAATGGTTTCTCTCCAGTATGACGGCGCATATGAACCTTTAATGTCTCGCGCGTTTTCAATATTTGCTCACAGCCTGTCCATTCACAAACAAATGGACCACTCCTCCGCGAGGTCTTATGCTTAATGCTTCTTGGCATGGTTGTGCTTCCTTCATTCAGTCCATCAAGTGCGTCTACTTTCTGCAAATCTTTGCATCTTTTTGCTTTGTGGTGATGCGATTTCTTTGCCTTATGCTTCTTTTTCTTTTTCGGACCAGTTATTAGTCCCAAGCCATCAAATCCACTTGTGTTTACATCAGACAGAGGATCATAATTGTCCGTGCTGCATCGTGTTGTCTTGTCCCATTCTTTTTTGTCACAATTTTTAGCCTGATTGAGATGGCACACAGGTCTTATTTCTGGTCCATCTTGACTGCAATTTCTATCTGCACCTTTATCTCCCTCAAAGCTAAAAGTGGCATCTAACCATCTTTGTACTTCATAGCTCAGATCAAATCGATCAATGTTATTCTCTTCATCAGGCATTTTAGTTTCAGTCTTCAAATTGTGCTGGGTTTGTAAAAGACCATAGCTCATCGCCAGCCACCTGTCCTCCTCATAACTAAGGTTTGCCCCGTACTTCTTTTTGATGCCTGTCCTTGGCTTTCGAGTTGTCCTCACTTTACATGCAACACCACCATCCACAACAGGCTTTTGTTTGGAAGTGTAAGTTGCTGTACTAATAATACCAGATTTATTATCGCGGCGTTGCGTGGCTTCAGGAAGACTTCTTGAGCACGTCAATAAACCTTGGTTGCTCGTTTCAATGCTAGGCACAACCCGAAGCAGAGACCCACACATCCTGTCAATGGAATTTATTTTCTGATTTCTACATTCCCCTTTTCGATTGGAACTGGGCAGCTGTCCTGAGTTATCCCCTTCAACGTACTTGCGTTTCTTTGGGTGCTTCATAATGCTTGCAGTTGGCAATTCAGTTTTATCCACAATACTCTGCCAGGAAACACTTGGTGCAGAACTTGGTTGTTGCAGTCTTTGTCCTACTTCTGGTCTGTCTAGAAACACCTCCTTCTTGGAATGCATCAAGGAGGAATCCTCCTGAATAACATCAGTTCTCATTCTTTCTGGGGTATTGCTAATCAAAGTGTCATGGCCATTTCTCCTGCATCCACTGGCTGATACAACTGCAGTTTCTTGTTTGTCAGGGTCAACCTTTTTAACAACACTTCTAAGATCTTTCGGAAGGCTTAAATCCAAGGGCTCTGTCTGGGGGGCAAAGTACATTGGAGGAAATCCCCAGAATGGCCAATACGGTGCCAACATATTAAAGCCAGTGAAAGGTCTGTAAGCAGCAGCACTGTTGATGCCCATGAATGGCCTACACATCATCTGGTTGGGATTCGTAATGTTCGAGTATGGTCTGTATGCAGGGAGGGCCTTCAGGTCAGGGCATGATCTGCTAGAATTCATGTTGAACCCAAGATACGGACTGTACAGCGGATACCTGATGGGGACAGGACGCAGTGGATTAGACTGCCACATTGGTTGATGAAGATTCGTAGGAATAGACTGACAGTTTTGAGTACCAGTGGCATTTCTATCAAACTGTGGCACACTTCTCGATGTACCAGTGGCATGTGTATCAAACTGTGGCACACTTCTTGATGCACCAGTGGCATGTGTATCAAACTGTGGCACACTTCTCGATGCACCAGTGGCATGTGTATCAAACTGTGGCACACTTCTCAATGCACCAGTGGCACGTGTATCAAACTGTGGCACACTTCTCGATGCACCAGCAGTGGCATGTGTATCAACCTGCAGCCTACTTCTCGATGCATCAGCTGGCTGGTCTGACTCATCCGACAACACAATACAGGACGACTGCATGTTTTCAGTAGAGGACAAGTTATCGAGGGAATTCCATCTGCTGTCATGATTCAAATTGCCAGAAGCCGAGCCATGGTTTTTTCCATATCCTTCATCCTTACTCACAACTGGCAATGCTTCCTCTTTGATAGCAGAATTATTTGCTGTGTTTGACAGACAAAAACTTGCGTTTCCCTGGCCTGGTTTTCCAGTTTCACCCATGCAAGAAACCTTCTCACTAAGTGGTGGCATTGTATCGCGACTTTCATGAGATAAATTCCCTGAACCGCTCTGTGCATGGCATTGTGCGTCTGTTTTCTGCGACTGGTGTTGCTGGTCCATTACTTCAAGAGGCAAAGGGGAGTTCCGCTCTGCAATATTTATCAGTTCTGATCCCCGACTTTCACTAATAGAAAAGTTGGTAACAAAATTCTCGAGACTTTGCATATTTGATTTCATTCTTTGAGCTGTTGCAATTGCATGATCAGATACACAGTGCCTCAAATCTACTTTGGGAATGCTCCTCTCGGTGGTATACCAATTGCATACCTCTTGGTGATTTTCTGACTCCGAATCCGACGAGATATCTTCATACTGATCTAGTACTATGGTAGGTGTTATCAAGTCTTTTTTTGAATGAACATCAGCGACATCCTCCCTTGCAGCTTTCTCTTTGTTTTGCTGGTTATCATGTCCTCCAATATTATCAAATAGATCACGTGAATGATCCGCAAAAACATATCCACAACCGTCTGTCCAATCGGAATAACTGCACTCGCCACCAGGTTCATCTCCAACCCTCTCAATTGCACTATTTGACACACAAGTATTAGATGTCGACATCTCAGCAGTTGTAACAGGACATTCAGAGGTAAATAATGTTTTCAAATCAGCAGTCTCACCATGGGCTAAACAAGATAGTTCAGCATCAACAGTGGTTTCCTTGTATGCATGGAACACATTGTCAACAATTGCATCGATTCCCGGAAAGTCCTCAGCAGGTTCAATTTGTTTTGAAGTATCAGCAGTTTTACCACAAATTGGTAATGGCTCAGTTTTGACAATTACTGGTAGAGACAGACTTTCAGCAGTTTCTTCATGACTAGGTTCATCACCTTCAAGTTTACAAGATGTGGACATCACATCGAGTTTAACATCAGCAGATTTACCGGTTGTATTTTCATCTTGCATGTCTTGAGAAGTTCCCAAAGCCTGAGTACGGGAACCGGCTGTAGAGGCACCATCCAGATAATCAGCAGTCTTGGCATCATAGGTCATTTCAGCAGTTCCACTCTCCATCACAGTGCGACTTTGAGCATTTGGCCAACTTCCTTTCACTGCGTCAAGGTTATTATGGTTAATCTCCTTCTCATCACTTTCATCCGCATTACTAGGTGTCACTGCAATTCCAGTTTCCATCTGATGTCTTGAGCCAGATGCAGTGGCTGAAATCTGGCCATAAGAAGAACTATTAGCAGCATTCCAATTAACCAACAAACCAGCATCTTTCTCTTTTAAATACTGAAGCAGTGCCCTACGTCCAGCAGACTTATTTGATTCAACATTCACTGAAGACGTAGTATTTGTATCAGGCAACATTGTGTTTGCACTAGAGGGATGAACTTTGTTTTCAGCAGAGAATGGAACAGTTGTCAACTGACTGTCTTTGATGATGTCCGACTCAGTAAGGTTTGAAGGTGGCATACGGAGCAATTGTGAAAGGACTGATTGTGGACCTTTCCCAGTATCAGTGGAAGGTCCAGTTGCAGGATATCTAAAGTAACTGGACTGTAAAGGGGCTTCATGAACATAGTCAGGTACATGTACTTGGCAACTGAGGTTGCTGTCCCCAACATGTCGCATTGCCATTGATTTAAAGGGGGAACAAAAATGATCATCAGCTTGCCTTCTATTATCTCTCTGAGCAAGATGATCAATCTGTGAACCATACATACGAGGCTTGTGTACATTACTATTCTGTAAGGCATGCTCTCTTTCCTTTTTCTCGCTGAAGTCTGTTGACAGTGTTTCGAGTGGGACAGAGGAGGGACATTCACCATTTGCTTTGTCAAGTTGCACTACTGAACGTTGTTCTGACAGCGAACTTACTGGCATCGAATTATTCGTTTGACCTACATCAACAGATTCATACCAGAGCTTTCTCTCAGTTTGTCTCTCAACATCATTGCCTGAATGATACCTTTGATGGGATGCATTTCGAAGCAGCAGTTCACGAAGGTACCCTGAAATAGAGGAAGTTTGTTGAAAAATTCTTTTGAACACTCACTATGGACTGGAGGAAGTCTTTCATAAGATCTCACCTCATGCACTACCAACAACTGAAATTCAAGTAGATGCAAATGAAATCCAGTGCATTTATATTGTGTCAATGTTACCCACATTGAACAATACAAAAGAGGTTGGATTATCACTGACAACAAAGAAATGACTTGGCCTGCATTTTAATAGGTTATATTTGCCATGGGCTCTTGGCCTTGAATGACATCCAATTCTGGTAAACCTTACCTCTGTACAGACTTTCTGACTGCACAAGTGGCTTGCGTTCGACGTCTTCCTCGGAGGCAAATGTCGATTCTGAGCACTGGAGACTGTCACAAGATGATATCACAGATTCTGAACAGAACAGCCGAGCGGAATCGTTACCATCAGGAGATGAACGAAGATTGTCATTTACATCAACCACACGGAAAGGGCTGTATCCGGGTATTGGACTACCGTCTGATGATCGCCATTCATCCATGATGTTACTTGGATATCAGCCCATTTGAAAACCAAGCGATTTGCACCTTCTTTAAATCAATGATGAATGATAGTCAATAATGCCTTCAACAATGGCACCCTGAAGAATTAAAGACAAATTGTTAGCTTTTGTAATCCATGAATATGATGACTTGCGCTAAGTTTTTGATGTACACACTTCTGGAAATAGGAACATACCACACTGACGTACCATTTGAAGTTTGAAGTTTTCAGGACATCCAATCCAACACACACATGAATCCCACACTTCTACTTCATCCCCATGATGGTGATGGCAGATACTCCTAAGAGAAAGACAATCAAGTCATAATATGGTTATGTCTAATGAACCAAAATTGGGAGCCTACTATCAAGAAATCAATCAGGGCATGTAAAAAAAATTGTCTGTTAGCATCCCCTCCCGCTCTATTGAAATCACCCCTCTGCAATTTTTTTTATTTGTTATTTTCAAAAAACCGTTCTCATCCTCATCAAATCATAACTAGCCTAGGCCTAGGTCACGTCTCTTTTTCTGTGTCTGATGACGTCATCTGGTCATGATCGGGACTTGTTGTTCAATATTAACGACACGTGACGTTTAGCAAGGCCTTAATAGGCCACTTCCTTGGCCTTGCATCCACTCAAATTTTGGGATAAAAACATGTTCTAATCTAGATCGTTGACCACAATAATGGCCGCGACCGTCGCATGCACGAAACCATATGCTTGGGAAACTGGGTATTCCCTACAATGATGGCCTGGAGTGTAGGCTACATAGGCCCTAGGCCTACATGTTGGCCTAGGCCTATCCACGAACTGGTTCAATGTACAGCATGATGCAGTAGCCTAGTGCACGCATGCAGAGAGCGCAGTGCAGTGCAGTGTGCATATCTCACATCACATCTGCCGGTCGGTTGTTCATGAGCTCGCCCGCGCAAAATTGGCCAATGACGACAGGCCTTTGTCAAGCGTTATCACATTTATTGACTATGAACTAACAGATTAATCACATATATTTTTGTATTCATACTCTCAAATTAGAAGAAAACTGAATCATTTTTGAGTGACAGACGCACCGCCACGTGCCATGCATTGCCATGCATGCCATGTGCGCTGTTTTGAAACGTAGACTGGTCCCCTGTCGTATCGCTCCGTTCCTCCACTACTACGACAGGCCGCGTCCGCCATGTTTGCCTGTTTTCTGACACACGTATGCAAATGAGCAATAAAGACTTTCAACGTTGCGGGGAGTCTCTAAAAATAGATATGACTCATGGCGCGACCGTTGATGACGTTTGGCTGACCAATCACATGCCGAGTTGGCGTTCAAAATGCCTGTCGTAGTAGTGAAGCGAGAACTACGACAGGGGACCAGTCTATTTTGAAACGCAGAGTACATTTTGGTTCCACAAGCCGCCGCCAGGGCTACTGCTATAGCCCTAGCGGTGACTCCAGGAACCAAAATTCTCTCAAAAATCATGGAGGGCAAGAAAAGGTATGGGGACCACGTGGGTTGAAATTCTTGCAAACTCCAGCTAAATCGTGCAACATATTTAAATATTATTGTACTCGTTCATTAGCACATTTCCTATAGTTTTAAAAAATCATAAGTTTTGGCTTAATCGCACCCGTCGTTGTGATGAAAACTGCTCAGTTCCATTTTTCTTGACACGTTGTTGCCTATTATCCGCTTATCGGACGAATGAAAGTGTCCGAAATTAGATTCATTGATGTGACTCAGTTTGTCTCGGGCCAGCATGGTTACAAAACGACGTAGGCCTAGGCCTATAGGCCTACTGATCCTGGTAGTGAAATCACTGCATGACATGACCACTTTTCAGAATGAAAAATGGGCTGATCCTACTGTACTGAGTACTGGTGGTAGCCCCGCCCCGCCCATACCATGCTCATTTTAATTTAACTGTGTAGGCCTAGGCCTAATGTATCTTGACTAGGCCCCTAGGCCTAACTGTAATCACATATGTCTGCATCTTGATGGAATGGATGGACAAATAATGTTCAAGTTATCAACTTTTTCCTTACATGATGTCTCATTCTGTCTGCTTTGATGAATAATTTTGATTTATTTCAGGAAACGTCTTGCTGATATGAGCATAGATGATTTTATGAACTCTGGCTTTAATGAAAGTAGCAGTGACACAGCCAGTGTGACATGTGCGACCAGTCATGACAGGACAAAAAAATCAAAGAAAAGCAAGTCAAAGCAGCAGAAAAGAGTCACTAAATCAAAACCTGGTGGGGAAATTAGTCAGCACAAGAAATCTCTTGAGAAACTTAAAGACACTGATCCTGAATTTTACAACTATTTAGAAAGTCAAGATAAAAAGCTACTGGAATTCAATGACAGTGAAAGTGATGACAGTGATATTCCAGATGATGATGAAGATGGTGATTTTGAAGATGAGGATGAAAGTAATTTGGAGGAAGATGATGGTAGATCGGATGATGAAAATGATGAGCTTGTGAAGAAATTAGAGGCTGATAGTGATGATGAAGATAGTGATGATGAAATGTATCACCAGCCTCCTGCAGAACTTGAGGTTGCAAGCGATGATGATGAAATCCCATCGGAGAAAACAACTAAAAGGACAGGGAGTGGGAAGAAGATCTTGGTCAGCATAAAAATGCTGAAAGAATGGGAGAAATCACTCAAGAAAATACATTCGTTAGCTGTGCTTCATAAGGTTATCCAGGCATTCAAAGCTGCGGTACTTCAGACAAAACGTGATGAGTCAAAAATGTGCCAGTATATTGTGGAGGACAGTAAAGTTTTCAATGGGGTCATCAGACTTTGTTTGTCATCTGTATTGCCAACGGTGGAGAAACATCTGGGGTATGCCCCAGAGAAAGACTCAAAGAAGCCAACACTACCAGACACAAGTCCTCGGTGGAAGAGATTAAGTCCGGACATTCTGGTTTATCTGAAAAATCTTCTCAGGGTAGGTATGCTTTGAAGTCAACATGCAGATGCAGTGGTAGACTGAGAAAAGTTTTTGTAGAGTCATGACATGTTGAACGAATTGGCAGTTTTCATCTCAGGAGTAAAAAGATATGTCTGATAGTGATATTTCAGCATGTGTGAGCTTGTGACCAACACTTTGGTATTTTCGAAGTTCATTGAAGGTTCTTATCTTATGATCTCTGTTTCAGATGGTATCGGAGATGGCCCAGCCAGCTATTGTTAATGTTCTCCTCAGACATATTCATCAGCTGTTGCCATATTGCCTGTGCTTTCCAAGGATTTTGAACAATCTGATGAAGGTAATTGCTTTGGCTGAAATTGCTTCAGTCTTTGACTTGACAAAGTCATTTCATATCCTTGTTTGCCAAAAACACAGTAGGCTAGCGCTTTTAACTGAGAACTTTTGGCAATTGGGACTGTCTGATAATGTCGTGGAACCTGCAATTAGACATGGACTATATAGTTATTTGTCTTGATGCTATGTTATTTTCTCCCAGATGCTGATGAATATTTGGTGCACTGCAGAGGAAACGACCCGAGTTCTGGCATTTGTTACCCTGATAAAGCTTGTCCACATCAAGCAGGATACACTTTTAGAACCCTGTATGAAGGTGAGGCTTTTGTTCATTATTCTTCCTGTCTTATCCTTTCTATTGACTGGCAGAAATGGAGTCTCTCGTAGAGTTCAATGATGTGAGATATTCATTCTCAGTCAGAATGTTGTACTCATTGCCTCACAAAGTTGGGTGAAGTGAGCTTGCCTTGTTTTTTTCAATAAACTAAAAAACATTTGTCATTTCAGAAAATGTACATGGCGTACATCAAGAATTGCAAATTCACATCTCCAACATCTTTGCCACTGATCAACTTCATGCAGCGCTGTCTCGTTGAACTGTTTGCAATAGATGTCAATCTCGCCTACCAGTATACTTTCATTTACATCAGACAACTGGCTATTCACCTACGGAATGCACTGACCGTTCGGAAAAAGGTGAGGTGGCACTTTCCTTGACAACTCAAAGCCATGTTGCAGAGAGAACTCTTAAGTCAACTTTTCTATTTATTGTCTTCCAGGAAACCTGTCAGTCTGTTTATAACTGGCAGTATGTGCACTCATTGACTCTGTGGGTACGTCTGCTCTCAACACTGCATCCAAATGATGTGATGGACCCTCTCATCTACCCTCTCACGCAAACAATCATTGGCACTATCAAGTGAGTTGTCTTACACATGTATTTGGTGCTGGCATCATGAAATTGTTGCTTTCCAATATGCAGATTCCAATTTTCAACTTAGTGATGTGACCTAGAGGCTAAGGGCCGTATGCACAGAGCTTCCTTGAGTGTGAGGTCGACCTTTAGCTATTGTTTGCAGGGCAGAATACAAAAGATTAAGGTCGACCTTACACTTGAGGAAGCTCTGTGCATACGGCCCTAAGAGCATGAAAAGTGAGATGGAACCCATCATGGAATAGAACCCTAGGATTTCTCTCAAATAAAACTCCTCTGAACGTGAAGAACTACAGCAGAACTCGTGTATAACGGCCTCGCATAAACCGGACACTCACCTATAACATTGCAATTCTTGAAGTCGCGGTCCCATCTAGCAATGCATAGGCCATACGTGTATACATATAATGGACTTCGCATATAACAGACGAAAATTGCTGGTCCCAATCAGTACGTTGCATGCGAGTTCTACTGTACTTTAGTTTGGTCTTCCGGACCCATCTGAGCACTGGTACAGCTGCCTCGTCACTGAAGTGTGTATGATCTTCTGTCTTACCAAATTTACTCCTCTGCCTTTCACAGATTAGTTCCTACAGCCAGATATTATCCACTCCGCTTCCATTGCATCAGGGCATTAAACAAACTCTCAGAGTCAACTGGTACATTTATTCCAGTGTTGCCATTGATATTGGAGGTGAGTCCTGGTTATAGCGATTCTCTTTGTACATCGTCAAGGCTTGGTTTGCGTTCCATTAAAGGCCCGTTTCCACTTAAGCGTTTTACGCCGCGTTTTGACGCTTTGCCCATTGTTTGGAAGCAGAGCGGCGGAAAATAACAAAAGATTTAACGCATCACGCGGCGTAAAACGCTCTAGTGGAAACGGGCCTTAAGTGTATGACATCCTTCATGCATTGAGTCGCTGAAAATCAGTGCACTGCAAGTGATTGATTTCACAAATTGCAGGTTGTAGAATTCACCGACTTCAACAAGCGCCACAAGTCGTCAAGTTTCAAGCCGTTCAACTTCGCCTGCATTCTGAAGTTCTCAAAGGCACAGTTAGAGGAGAAAGCTTTCAAAGATGGTATCGTGGAACAACTGTATGACCTCTTTATGGAGCATTTCCATATTCATTCCCATACAGTCGGTTTCCCTGAACTTGCTTTGCCAGCTGTCATACAGGTACGGGATTCTTTGTGACATATCAGGCCAATATCAAAGTCCGTTTTCAACTTGTGAAAGTTCAAATTGCCTTGCACATTTTATTTGTCCAAAATAATTAAAGGCTGTTTATTATCCCCATTCTGACCAAACATCTTCTCCTTTATTTTGTTTTCGCTTCAGATCAAAAACTTCATTAAGAAATGCAAAGTTGCCAACTTCACCAAACAATTGAAGCAAATACTTGAGAAGGTGGAAGAGACATCGAAGGTGATAACGCAGCGAAGACAGTCATCTGCCCTTGACTTGAAGAATCTGAAAGCTGTTGTAAGTAATACCCAGTAACTCCCATTTGCCACTGACAGTCGCAGGCTCCCCTTGAGTTGAGATCTCTGTACATAATGGTTATACTAACGACAGCTGCCCTTCAATTTGCGATGTGAAAAACCTGGAATAATGTAATACCGGTATGTACACGTGCATAGGCCTGCAAATTTGTCTGCAGTGATAAACATCGTATGTCTTTCATATCTTCTTAGGATGCATGGGAAGCACGCAGCAAAGCTGAGGGGACACCTCTGTCTAAATACTATGCTACATGGAGGAAACTGAGAGACAGGGAATTGATGCATGAGATTGCTGGAAAGGAAAGGGTGAGTTGGTTATTTGTTTGTATTCACTGAGTGTTCTATGTGGCGACACTTTCTGATGAAATATAAATGTTTACATTCCAGATTGTTGGGGATGATCACCTGCCATCTATTGAGAGACCGGACAAGCTAAGGAAAGCATCTGAAGAAGATAGGAAACAGTTTTCGGATCTGTTTGATGTGGAAAGTGATGAAAGTGAGGATGACGATACTAGGTATGTATCAAGCATGTACGATATTGGTNCTTTGCAGTGATTTTGACAGTGATGAATTGGAACAGTTGGCAAGATCAGCCAGTGAAGGCAGCGATGATGATGATGATGGTGCTGAGGATGATGACGACGTGGATACAGATGATGATGATGATGGTGAGGACATGGATGAAGACGGGAGTGATGATGAAGAGAGTGACGAAGTTCCTGATCAAGAGGATATTGTGGAAGATTTCCAGTTTTCTGACGAAGAAATGTAACATAAGGAAATGTCATATGATATCAGCACATCACCCAGTTCTTTCAGTGCACAGTGTGGATGAAGATTATGATGGAATGCTATACACAAGCTCAGTGGCGAGCCTGAGCACTTGTCCCTTACTGCTCGTGAACATGAAATAATAACAGGTTTCTAAAGGTGAAAGACATAGCTTCCTACCAGACTCTCACATTACTGCTGGTGAAGGTGCCATAAGGTTGTTGGCTGAAATTCTGCACAGTGTTAATGTATTGATAACCTGATGTGTGTTATCTCATACAGAATCATGAGAATAAACATCACCAACAAGCCATTCATATGTATTTTATCATTCCTTGCGTTTCTTCAGTGTCATATTCTTTAGAAGTGCATTCTTTGATTTCTCACGTGCTGATGCACTATTTGTCAGAAAGTCCATGATTGTACTGTCGACAATGGCTGTATAGATATGAAATGAGAATGAGATGAAGCAGTTTTTACAAAATAAATAATTTATTGAATGAAATTCAAATGAAATGTATTGTACAGTTTGCTGTACAAGTAAATATCCAACTTCTTAGTCGTCGCTGTGTTACTGAAACAGCATGTCTATAAAAGACCTGTACCCTATGCAATGAAGCCACCCTGTGGATTGGGGAGCACTGATATCTTGGGAGTTGGCGCCAATGCACCAGTTAGTGCACATATACTTCTTGAGGTGTATATTAATAAACAGTTAGCCATGAATTTATGAACATGTAAAGTCACAATGACCTATGGACCAGCCATGGCTGTCAACATAATGAAGAAAAAATTTGAAATGCAAAATGACTAACAAGAATATCAGTATCAAATTTCAGAAATATGATTTTTCATTCTGTTAATTGCACAACCTTCCAGTACCGGTACACAGATAATTATAATTGCCATGTATCAATTACATGATGTGGAAGATACTGAATCATCCCCATTATCTGGCCAATATTGTAGCCAGTGTCTGCTACTGCACTTGTTCAAATGACTAGTTCACTTATGAGAATACCTGAAAGTGCAAGTTTTTCTTTTAACTTGCCCATATCAAACCAAAATGGTAACATCTGAAGAACACAAGAATGAATGCCAACGGGATGAATTCATGTGGTGAAGAGTTCATCATTTCCTTGCCTCTCCCATGTTCACACATTGCTTTCTCCTTCGATTATGCAGGATGGACAGCTGATTTACCTACTCCGTGCTGCCCGCAAGCTGCGTCGTGTCGGTACTTGTTCAGCCTGAGTCTTTTTTGTTTGACTTCGTGTGATTCTTTTTGATTCCACCACCTGTTGTTCTAAATGTCGTTTTCTGCATTTTGGTGCAATTTCCGGTGGGGGTGTACTGGCTCGATTTGGACATTCCCTGAAGAGAATAAAATGGTTGTGAAGTTCCTATGAACTGACGACTGAGTGTAAGCAGCAGATCATACACCTAACCAATCTTCGGTGATTCAGGACTGGAAAACAACTTTCAGAAGAATATGCCTTGTTCCAGAGTAGTATAGGGTTAGCAACCACGTCAATGGAAACTTACTTCCGATGCAAATCCATGTCCCATTCCCACATCTGTTCCTTACAATCCTGACATTCCCTGACACCTAAACATCGCTGAGCCTCAATTGAATCATCTGGAATAACTGGTCTGAAAAACAATGGAGTTGTGTTTCATACATGTAACTTGATGCAGCACCAAATTCTAACGCACCAGGAGCCATATTTATGAAGCCTTCGCAACTTTTGTTCACGCAAATCTGTTGTTTGGCTGCACATGCCCTATTGTTCACTGACTGCCTTACAATAGATTTGCGTGAACGCAAAGTTGCAAAGGCTTCATAAATATGGCCCCAGATTCATCACATTAGCTTCCTCCACTTCCGGGCACTGGTTGAATTCGTTTGGCTAAAAAAGTTCTTAATTCCACTTCTGGTCCAACTGTCAGTCAAAACTTTGGACCTCTAGTACCTTAATTCCTTTTTGAATTTGCAAGTGGAAACAAAAGACTGTGTAGAATAGAAGTAACTGATTGTGCATTCAACAGCCATGCTAGCAGTTACCTCGTCATAGGGAAAGCGCGTGGGTTCTGGCAGGTCGGACATTTCCAAAAGTCATCACGACGGAATCCATGATCATCATACAAGCAATCTGTGCAGATCCTGTGCTGACAACGCCCATAGACCATCTGTAGTTTTGGGGACCAGCAAATAATACAATTGAATCTGAAATATTTCACAAGAATATAATATTATTATGA
>NMRB01001774.1:0-37613 GCA_002633025.1 Notospermus geniculatus | reverse complement strand
TTTTTTTCAATAAACTAAAAAACATTTGTCATTTCAGAAAATGTACATGGCGTACATCAAGAATTGCAAATTCACATCTCCAACATCTTTGCCACTGATCAACTTCATGCAGCGCTGTCTCGTTGAACTGTTTGCAATAGATGTCAATCTCGCCTACCAGTATACTTTCATTTACATCAGACAACTGGCTATTCACCTACGGAATGCACTGACCGTTCGGAAAAAGGTGAGGTGGCACTTTCCTTGACAACTCAAAGTCATGTTGCAGAGAGAACTCTTAAGTCAAATTTTCTATTTATTGTCTTCCAGGAAACCTGTCAGTCTGTTTATAACTGGCAGTATGTGCACTCATTGACTCTGTGGGTACGTCTGCTCTCAACACTGCATCCAAATGATGTGATGGACCCTCTCATCTACCCTCTCACGCAAACAATCATTGGCACTATCAAGTGAGTTGTCTTATACATGTATTTGGTGCTGGCATCAAGAAATTGTTGCTTTCCAATATGCAGATTCCAATTTTCAACTTAGTGATGTGGCCTAGAGGCTAAAAAGCATGAAAAGTGAGATGGAACCCATCATGGAATAGAACCCTAGGATTTCTCTCAAATAAAACTCCTCTGAACGTGAAGAACTACAGCAGAACTCGTGTATAATGGCCTCGCATAAACCGGACACTCGCCTATAACGTTGCGATTCTTGAAGTCCCGGTCCCATCTAGCAATGCATAGGCCATATACATATAACGGACTTCGCATATAACGGATGAAAATTGCTGGTCCCAATCAGTACGTTGTATGCAAGTTCTACTGTACTTTAGTTTGGTCTTCCTAACCCATCTGAGCACTGGTACAGCTGCCTCGTCACTGAAGTGTGTATGATCTTCTGTCTTACCAAATTTACTCCTCTGCCTTTCACAGATTAGTTCCTACAGCCAGATATTATCCACTCCGCTTCCATTGCATCAGGGCATTAAACAAACTCTCAGAGTCGACTGGTACATTTATTCCAGTGTTGCCATTGATATTGGAGGTGAGTCCTGGTTATAGCAATTCTCTTTGTACATCGTCGAGGCATGGTTTGCGTTCCATAAAGTGTATGACATCCTTCATGCATTGAGTCGCTGAAAATCAGTGCACTGCAAGTGATTTATTTCACAAATTGCAGGTTGTAGAATTCACCGACTTCAACAAGCGCCACAAGTC
This sequence comes from Notospermus geniculatus, assembly GCA_002633025.1. Lineage (NCBI taxonomy): Eukaryota > Metazoa > Nemertea > Pilidiophora > Heteronemertea > Lineidae > Notospermus > Notospermus geniculatus. Next base: position 36,408 of record NMRB01001774.1, on the reverse strand, counting down.
GTCAAGTTTCAAGCCGTTCAACTTCGCCTGCATTCTGAAGTTCTCAAAGGCACAGTTAGAGGAGAAAGCTTTCAAAGATGGTATCGTGGAACAACTGTATGACCTCTTTATGGAGCATTTCCATATTCATTCCCATACAGTCGGTTTCCCTGAACTTGCTTTGCCAGCTGTCATACAGGTACGGGATTCTTTGTGACATATCAGGCCAATATCAAAGTCCGTTTTCAACTTGTGAAAGTTCAAATTGCCTTGCACATTTTATTTGTCCAAAATAATTAAAGGCTGTTTATTATCCCCATTCTGACCAAACATCTTCTCCTTTATTTTGTTTTCGCTTCAGATCAAAAACTTCATTAAGAAATGCAAAGTTGCCAACTTCACCAAACAATTGAAGCAAATACTTGAGAAGGTGGAAGAGACATCGAAGGTGATAACGCAGCGAAGACAGTCATCTGCCCTTGACTTGAAGAATCTGAAAGCTGTTGTAAGTAATACCCAGTAACTCCCATTTGCCACTGACAGTCGCAGGCTCCCCTTGAGTTGAGATCTCTGTACATAATGGTTATACTAACGACAGCTGCCCTTCAATTTGCGATGTGAAAAACCTGGAATAATGTAATACCGGTATGTACACGTGCATAGGCCTGCAAATTTGTCTGCAGTGATAAACATCGTATGTCTTTCATATCTTCTTAGGATGCATGGGAAGCACGCAGCAAAGCTGAGGGGACACCTCTGTCTAAATACTATGCTACATGGAGGAAACTGAGAGACAGGGAATTGATGCATGAGATTGCTGGAAAGGAAAGGGTGAGTTGGTTATTTGTTTGTATTCACTGAGTGTTCTATGTGGCGACACTTTCTGATGAAATATAAATGTTTACATTCCAGATTGTTGGGGATGATCACCTGCCATCTATTGAGAGACCGGACAAGCTAAGGAAAGCATCTGAAGAAGATAGGAAACAGTTTTCGGATCTGTTTGATGTGGAAAGTGATGAAAGTGAGGATGACGATACTAGGTATGTATCAAGCATGTACGATATTGGTTTGTTATGCTTTGAAATGAGGTGCAAGTTATGTAAGCCCACCACTGATCTCTCTCCCTGCATGATGCTCTTACCACAGCTTGTGTTCATGATTCTTCTTCCATTCAGATTCCTCTTGAAGTCTGAGAGACCGAAAAAGGAAAAACCGAAGAAGGCTCAGAGTGACAGTGACTCTCAAGACTACAGGTATGTAATCTGGCCTATGTGAGGGCGGTCAGAGTGGAGGAGTGGAAACATCTGGGCATGTAAATGCTGAGGTTGCAGGTTCGATCCTCTGTGAGATGTGATGATGAGGGCAACTTTGATGGCACAGGTTTTTCTGGGCACTTGGGTTTTCTGCTGCCGCACGTTTATTCACCCAATATTGTCTATAGTGCCAATGATGCCGAATTTAGTACCTGGGTCTCGGCTCAGTATTTCAAAGGAAAAGAGGCAAGGTGACATTTACTTGAGTTATAAAGTTGTGGGAAAATCTTTGATGTGCCTTGCATCCTCTATCTTTCTCATTGCTTCTTTGCAGTGATTTTGACAGTGATGAATTGGAACAGTTGGCAAGATCAGCCAGTGAAGGCAGCGATGATGATGATGATGGTGATGGTGCTGAGGATGATGACGACGTGGATACAGATGATGATGATGATGGTGAGGACATGGATGAAGACGGGAGTGATGACGAAGAGAGTGATGAAGTTCCTGATCAAGAGGATATTGTAGAAGATTTCCAGTTTTCTGACGAAGAAATGTAACATAGGAAATGTCATATGATATCAGCACATCACCCAGAAGTTCTTTCAGTGCACAGTGTGGATGAAGATTATGATGGAATGCAAAACCCAACCTCAGTGGCGAGCCTGATCACTTGTCCTTTATTGCTCGTGAACATGAAATAGTAATGGGTTTCTAATGGTGAAAGACACAGCTTCGTACCAGACTCTCGCATTACTACTGGTGAAGGTGCCATAAGGTTGTTGGCTGAAATCCTGCAAAGTGTTTTATGTATTGATAACCTGAAGTGTGTTATCTCATATAGAATCATGAGAATAAACAACATCAACAAGCCATTCATATGTATTTTATCATTCCTTGCATTTCTTCAGTGTCATATTCTTTTTGAAGTGCATTCTTTGATTTCTCACTTGCTGATGCCTGCACTATTTGTCAGAAAATCCATGATTTTACTGTCGACAATGGCTGTATAGATATGAAATGAGAATGAGATGAAGCAGTTTTTACAAAATAAATAATTTATTGAATGAAATTCAAATTATGAAATGTATTGTACAGTTTTCTGTACAAGTACATATCCAACTTCTTAGTCGTCACTGTGTTACTGAAAACAGCATGTCTACAAAAGACCTGTATGCAATGAAGCCACCCTGTGGATTGGGGAGCACTGACATATCTTGCATATATACTTGTTGAGGTGTATATTAAACAGCCATGAATTAACATCAACATGTCAAGTCGAAATGACCTATGGACCAGCCATGGCTGTCAACATAATGAAGAAAAAATTTGAAATGCAAAATGACTAACAAGAATATCAGTATCAAATTTCAGAAATATGACTTCATTCTGTTAATTGCACAACCTTCCAGTACACAGATTAATTATAATTGCCATGTATAAATTACATGATGTGGAAGATACTGAATCACCCCATACCCTGCATCATCTGGCCGATATTGTAGCCAGTGTCTGCTACTGCACTTGTTCAAATGACTAGGTTCACTCATGAGAATACCTGAAAGTGCAAGTTTTTCTTCTAACTTGCCCCATATCAAACCAAAATGGTAACATCTGAAGAACACAAGAATGAATGCCAACGGGATGAATTCATGTGGTGAAGAGTTCATCATTTCCTTGCCTCTCCCATGTTCACAAATTGCTTTCTCCTTCGATTATGCAGGATGGACAGCTGATTTACCTACTCCTTGCTGCCCGCAAGCTGCGTCGTGTCGGTACTTGTTCAGCCTGAGTCTTTTTTGTTTGACTTCGTGTGATTCTTTTTGATTCCACCCCCTGTTGTTCTAAATGTCGTTTTCTGCATTTTGGTGCAATTTCCGGTGGGGGTGTACTGGCTCGATTTGGACATTCGCTGAAGAGAATAAAATGGTTGTGAAGTTCCTATGAACTGACGACTGAGTGTAAGGAACAGATCATACACCTAACCAATCTTCGGTGATTCAGGACTGGAATACAACTTTCAGAAGAATAAACCTTGTTCCAGCGTAGTATAGGGTTAGCAACAACGTCAATGGAAACTTACTTCCGATGCAATTCCATGTCCCATTCCCACATCTGTTCCTTACAATCCTGACATTCCCTGACACCTAAACATCGCTGAGCCTCAATCGAATCATCTGGAATAACTGGTCTGAAAAACAAAGGAGTTGTGTTTCATACATGTAACTTGATGCAGCACCAAATTCTAACGCACCAGGAGCCATATTTATGAAGCCTTCGCAACTTTTGTTCACGCAAATCTGTTGTTTGGCTGCACATGCCCTATTGTTCACTGACTGCCTTACAATAGATTTGCGTGAACGCAAAGTTGCAAAGGCTTCATAAATATGGCCCCAGATTCATCACATTAGCTTCCTCCACTTCCGGGCACTGGTTGAATTCGTTTGGCTAAAAAAGTTCTTAATTCCACTTCTGGTCCAACTGTCAGTCAAAACTTTGGACCTCTAGTACCTTAATTCCTTTTTGAATTTGCAAGTGGAAACAAAAGAGCTGTGTAGAATATGTAACTGATTGTGCATTCAACAGCCATGCTAGCAGTTACCTCGTCATAGGGAAAGCGCGTGGGCTCTGGCAGGTCGGACATTTCCAAAAGTCATCACGAAGGAATCCATGATCATCATACAAGCAATCTGTGCAGATCCTGTGCTGACAACGCCCATAGACCATCTGTAGTTTTGGGGACCAGCAAATAATACAATTGAATCTGAAATATTTCACAAGAATATAATATTATTAGGCCTAGGCCTAGGCCTATGAACTGGTAATCATCGACATAGTAATCTGTAGATTGATTAGGCCTAGGCCAAGGCTGCCAAGGGCTACTTAGCTACATAGTTATAGGTCTACTGAATAACCGTTACCGTAGGCCGAGGCTTGCTGACTTCAATCCAACAGAAGGCCTGCATGTACTAAAACAGTTCGGGAAAGTTCCAAAATTGGAAGCGTTTCCGACTTTGGAAACGTTTCTTTTTTTGGAAGCTATTTTCGATTCCAATATAGCGGGAACGTTTCCGAATTTGGAAGCCAAGAGATAGAGATTCTGGCGGAACTGAGCCTTTTGATGGTGATAATAGATGATTATCGATGATTGCAGCCAACTTACGCCAGCAATTCAGATTTCACGCCGTGAAATACAAGGTCACAGGTGCTGCCATCTGTTAGTGGAAAAAAACACTTCCCGATTTTTGCTTTTCATATCCCGATTGGGCCTAACATGCAAGAAGGCCTACAAAGATTCCGATATCGGAATCGAAAACCGCTTCCGAAAAAGGAAACGTTTCCAATATCGGAATCGCTTGGCTTCCAAAATCAGAAACGTTTCCAAATTCGGAACTTTCCCGAACTGAAAAGGAGCCTCAGGGCTTAGGATGCATGAGATGAATGACATGAATGAATGATGAAAAAAAAATAAAAGAAATGATCCCACCTATTTTCATAATTGAGCTGCGCTTCAGTCAGCTTGGAAACTGTGGATGACATTGTAAAGTAAACATAAGAGAAAAAGGACTAATTCATGAAATCTGGCCTTCTTCAACGAGTAAAATGGCACAGTTCAGTGTCAGCACGTTGTTCATCTCAGTGTGCATGTTTTGTGGCATCAGCCAAAATGTTCATGATAGTGCTTTCGTCATTCCGCGCCAAAGTGCATCAGCCAATCAGAGAGCGCCGATTGAACATAGAGCGCCACCAACGGAAATAATTGGAAGGAAAATCCAACATGTCTGCGCCCAGGGTTTTGTAAACTTACTCTATTTTCGCTCTGAAACTCTCAATTTATGGCACATTTTGCGAATATTTTTGTAAATTGACAGGATGAGTGTTTTCTGCGAACAGGGCGACGGGTACAACCTTGATTTTGAGAGTGATGATGGAGGTTCCTGCAGGTATGTGGCTTCACTGTATTCTGTAGGCCTACCGGTAGGCCTACTGTATGTATTCTGTACTAGCATGTATAGATTATCTGATAATCATGTACTGTGTTTGTACTGTGTTATTGTGTAGGTACTGCATGCATGCACTGGATTGAATTATGATCATCCATGGCCATGCATCATTGTCTCGACATGCTAATCAGTGTGACATTTTGTTCCCCTGTTCTGGCTCTGGTGGTAGGCCTAGGCCTAGGCCTAGTTTGAATCACAGACATCCAGTCAAGTTGGATTGAATTGTGCAGCATGTGTCGATTTAATTTTTGATCAAAGGCAGGCAAGCAAGTTTTATTGAATGACACTCGCACTCCACAGTTTGTCAAATGTCGACAGTATATTTCCAGCAGCAGTGCATCTGATGATGATGTTGAGGTTATATTGAAAGGAAAATTAGACCAAAGTGGACAGTTACAGAGGAGGAAAGAGGGCGATGATGATGAGAGTGACTTTGAAAAGGAGATGGACATGGAACTTGATCGTACTGTCAAGGATCTTGAGATGAGGAGAGGTTCCTCATCCATCAAACCAGGTATGAACTATTCCTAGTCATTAATTTCATTCCACTGCTGTTGCCAATTACCACAGAGAACTACAGTAGAAATTGACTTGTCAGTCAATTTGAAGACTGCCCTTGGATATTGGGAGATTGGACAGAGTTCACTGATAACTATGCTGCGAAAATAGATGTTCAATAGACAGGATTAAGAGATCATAAACTTTTAATATACAGAAAGATCAATACAAGATGCGCATTGAATTGAAAGCCAAATTGACATCATCATACAAATGTATAATGATGTTTTGAACTTAACTTGCCTAATTTCAGGTTCATCAACTGGTAAAGATTCTGAAGGATCGACGTGTCCGTCAAAACGTCCAGCTTTTTATGATGATGACTATTTTGATTCAGACAGTGAAGATGATGACAATGATGTCAAAGGTAAAGATATTTCATGTTTGTTTAGTCCCTGTGACAAGTGACTACATCTACTGGGTAACAGTGTTTCTACTGGTAGTTATTAAGTTACTCCCAGCACAAATTGTACTGGCTTGTTGCAGACTGGCATCGGAATGCAACATCCACTTGTACTAGGCCGAATACTAATCATTTGAGGTACGTTTTTGAACAACACATTCATATTTTTCTAGGCGCAAGTAACGTGAAGCCCCCAAAAGAGAAGAAACCAGTAATTTCAAATGATGACCTTTTCTACGATCCGGATCAGGATGATGACAACCAGAAATGGATGGATCAAATGAGACAGAAACATCAACCGGCATCATCAAGTAAGACGAGAGCTAAACGAGCTCAGAACAGTGATGCCATCCTCAACTGTCCTGCTTGCATGGTCACTGTATGCGTGGACTGCCAAAGGTGAGCATCATTCCCGTTACTATTGTATGTATTTAGTCAAAAAACCTCTGCTGGACATGAACTCTAATTTGGCTGGATTCACATTACCACAAAGGTACCTGAGAAACTGATCTGCAGATCTTAGGAAGACCTCTTGTGAGCATCCAATTAGGGATCTGGGACCCTGTGAACTGTGTGCATTGGACCTTGGAGGAATTATAATTCCCCCAAGATTGGACCCACTTTAGTTTCCACTTCTGTTGTATCTGTTAAACCTTGGAGGAATTATACAGTATATTCCAAGGTTAAAACTGGTGAGAAACCACATATTTTCTACCAATCTTGGTTTATACTTTCAGGCATGAAATGTACAAGAACCAATACCGTGCCATGTTTGTAATGAACTGTGATGTAAATAAAACTGAGGTGTTACGATATCCCAAGGAGAACTCAAAGAAGAAGAGGAACAAAAAAAGAAGACATGATTCAAATGATCCTAATCAGGAGGAAGTATCAAATCATGGATTGAATGAAGGAGAAGCTTACCATCCTGTGAACTGTTCAGAATGTACCACAGAGATAGGTGTAATGGACACGGACGAGGTTTATCATTTCTTTAATGTCTTGGCAAGCTACGCATGAGGACGTTTGTCCTTCTTTAGTGCAGTGTCTGTGATATCTTTTTCAGCAAATGACTACTAGTATTAAAGGAGTTGTAAACAAGCTGGTTTGTTTACAAATATGGTCGGCAAACTAGTTTTATTCCTTCGTGCAGGTGGCAGCACCCGTGATCGTTAGACTGGTTCCCGGTCCGATGCAACTCGCTCACGATATTCACGTCAGTACATATCACCGACAATAGGTGGCAGCACCGGAGGCGTCCGTGGATAGAGAACCAGTGAGTGAATGTTTACAACTTCGGCGTCTAACTCCTTTAAGCCCATTTTGCTGCAGTGAATGTCATTTCTGCAGTTGGAGATATCTCTCCAACGGTCTTATCAACGGCTATTTCTCTTGTACATTTTCTTTTCTAATGTGTATTAGCATGTATAGGAAAAGTAGACTACTTTGAGAAATGACCCAGTTGCATAATTTCAAACCAGTGGGATCATTCTGTAAGGATTGAAAGGTTCGTAATCCCCTTGTAATAAATTTTATGCACTGGAAATATCCTTGTTTCTGGATCATTGTAGGGGTGGGAACAGCTGATGGAATGTTTTCAATACCGTAGTATTCATAGAATAGATGCAATGAGCACGTCTTTGGTACTCATGATAGTGACTCCCTTAATTCTTCCCTCAGCAGAAAACACAAAGTACATTACCATCTGCAGAACGTTTATTTGAAAACACTACATATCACAGCTGAAACATGTTCAGATATTTACAAAATAAATACAATATCTTGGACGGCCACCTATATAGCTGTAAACAAACTGAAATACAAATAAGGAGTCCAAGAAAAAATAAGTATGGACGGGATTCCAAAAGTTCATAGAATGTGGGCCACAGAAATTCTATGTGAAGACATATAATTGGTTTGAAAATTGATGACAATGGACGGTGTTGGCCACAAGTGTGAAGAATTCTCCATGTTTTAACATGAGAATCCACTTCATGTCATCCAGGAATGTAGGGTACTCACTAATTACTTGTTAAGCCCAACAATTCATCACAACACACAGCTCTGCTGGAGTGAATTCTGCAAAACACACCTGAAGCAAGTGTAACCATTACAGTACACAATTCTAGTTTTACTGAAATGGACTGAATTTGTCCACACTGCTACAAACTGGTCTCAACAATTGCCTTTGAAGGCTAATACCGGTAACTTCTGTTGGATATTCCAGCTGACTTCAGCTTTACAATTCAGACACCGAGAGCCAGCTTACAATCATAGAACCTGTTGCTTTCCTCGTCATTTACACCATGCCTGGTTTTGCATACATCGGCAAGTGATAGTAGTTGTAACTCAGGAAGCTCAGGAGTCTTGTTTCAACAGCTCGCTTGGCCCCTGAGTCTTTGAAGTCACTTGTGAGCTTGTTTCTGTTGGCTTTGTTCAACTGGAAAAGAAGAAAATATACAAAGTTGTGGCACCATCAATGAGGCCATGATCCTCGGTTTCGGCCAAAATTGCAAGGAAAACCTATGTACACTGACCCCCTCCCCAATACCCCTGCGATTTACAACTTTTCTGAAGTTGCAGGATTTACAATTCCTCGACAAATTAAGTGGAAGACAGAGTGTATGGAATAGTATCATACTGTATGGAAATGAACCTGCCGTTGGTAATGGTAATAAATTATCCAATTCAACTAGAGGGTGTGGTTGCTTCCCATAACAGCATTGATTATCTAACAGAGTGAGTGTGTAAGCTGTTTTTCACTGAGCAAACATTGAGCTATTACTTAGCTAAACTGTCCAGAATCCCGAGCAAATACGCAACTGTGCATGCTATTGCAGGAGTCATGGCTAAATTATTCAACAGTCAATAACTGGTCATATTGGATACTAGCAACAAATGGGTCGTTATGTTTTTTATCTACTGTTTCAATCCAGGCTTTGAAAACATTGCAGACAATATCGTCTGCTTAGCTGCTATTGACTGACCAATTTGTCAATAATACATGTTTATCTTATGCTGTGGTATCTGTTGGCCATCAGATATCAGTCACGCCCAGTTTTTTGCTAAATGCAAGTTCACAAAGGTCATATCACTCAGTATCAGAATGTCTTTCCTGAAGATATGGAATACTGGTTCGTTTTTGATTTACAGACATTCTGCTTTAGATCGTGGTCACTTTTATACATGTACATGTAGGTAAAGCAAAAACAAACATAAACACAAATGAAGGTTTGATAAAAGAAATATTGAATTGAGACTGAGAGCCAAGCGCCGAATACGGCATTATTGGCTCTTCAGACAATATTAGGTGAATAAATGTACAGCAGGAGGAAACCGGAGTGCCCGGAGGAAACTTGCGCTGTCGAAGCGAGTTGCTCCCTCTATCAAGTGAAGAATGGGTCCAACTGGGGATCGAACCTGGAACCTCAGATGTGCCCGAGACCGATGTTTCCACTGCACAAGGGTTAATCTCAATGTGTTTTCAGTCTCAGCTCATGACCTGGCTTAGCATCATCGGTCATGACCAGAACGAATAGTTCGGGAACAATCTCATTCTGATTGATCCCCTTTACTGCTCATGCACAGACAATAAACAAACTATTTGATTTTATTCACTGCCTGTTTGTTGTTCTATCTTTCTGCCCCACTGAATTCATTTATTATTCATCACTACTGAATGACATCACTACAGTATGTTACAAGGAAGCTGATTGGCTGATACTCACCACCAAGTCATCCTCAATCAGCTCACGGACTTTCTCCTCCAGTGCGGGGATATCCTCAGCCTGGAAAAGCAAATACAAGATTTGATGAAAATCACCGAAAGATAATTTGGCAATAGGACCTCGTTAATGCCTCATTTTCCCAATCAATAAACCCGAAATGCTGAGTCACTCACAAAAACAGGAGGACAAACATGCCCAGAAACCGAATCAGATCTGATTACCATATAAGGGGTAATACATATCTGTGGTAATCCTGGCACTGGGCTTATTCATATGTCGGAATGAACAAAGAAGGGTTTCAAGTCTCCAGAAATAGCCTTAAACACAACTGTGGTGTTTTTGCCTGAGATAATGCATTATGAATCAGTTTCATGAGTTTGACTCGCGCAGTCATTGAATTTGCATTTCCTACAACTTACTGGTCTTGTAAGCAAGAGTTCTCGCACCTCCTCTCGGAAATCAGCGAATCTATCATGGAAGATCGCAAGGCACCATGCTTCACTGAAGAACCTAGACAAAGGAAGGCAGGAAATACATTATCAAAGCGTGCAAAATGTACAACACAGACTTGGCTAGTGTAGGCCTACTGAGTAACAGTATGTATCTAAGATATGTTAGGAGTGACCACAAATGGCTGTCACAAAATCATACATACTTGTAGAGATCGGTGACAAGTCCTTCATTAAAACGGGACATCAAGTTGTTGAGGTATCTCTCGTGAAGTCCGTACAGGCACAACAAGTTGCTCGTGGGTAGGGGCTGGAAAGGAAAATCCCAATGTACTCTCCATATATGATTCAAAATTACGCATTCAGGTAGCAAGAAATCACTAGCATACTGCAAAAAGTTTGTTATTTAAAGTGTCATCAACATGTTGTGACTGAATGAGAGGAGGTAGACATGTGATCTCAGTCTTGTTAGCGTTCAATATTACCTTCTTGGAGAGACAAGTAATAGTCTCTATTGATTTGTACTGGTTGATGTGGAGGCGGAAGTATTCTTTAGTGCCACTTGGAGTTCCTGTGATTATTTCATCACCCTGTGGAGGAAAAAATTGATGTGCGTCAATCAGAGAAGTCAATATAGTGGTTCTTGAATCGTAAATTGAGGAGGAAACACCCATAATGTATTATGGGTGAGTGTCACCCATCCAAGTTGTGACCACACTCAATGTTGCTTAATTTTGAGCTCCGAGGGCAGCCAACGCGCCAACCACTAGGCCAAAAAGGGGGGAAGGCCTTATTTACCTTTTTTACCGGTGCCTTTTTTACCGTATCCCCATAGCTGCAAGGGGTTCAATGCACATAATAATCTGTCAGCTTGTCATTCCTACTTTTTTTATTCAGTTTTGTAATCAGGTGTGGATTACGTCTGTACATCATCGCTTTGATTAGTATGATTGCCACCTGACTTGTGATTAGAGGGAACCTGGCCCATTGAAGTAAGAGCTTTGTTGTGTACTTGTCATTATACTGTAGTGTACATCATAGCTATTATTTCAATAAAGCATCCTTCCTCTGATTCTGTGCAGAGTTACTGCATTTTACCATTGGAGGGCAGCATCGTGATACCGTACTATGTAAATAGCTTACAGAGTAAACTTCAGATGCACTGTGTGAACTATATGTAATCAAATACTTGTTGCCAAAGAAATGAACAAATCAGAATGAAATTAGGCATCCCTTGTGTATTAAACAAATCTCGCCACTTGGTATGTAATGTGGTCCAGTGTTGGTTTGTGCAAACCACTAATTTTGTTTCTATTCACTGTTGGACATAGGTAATTGGTAATAATGATCGTTGATGTTTCCATGGTGTTTGTATCGGTGACAGGTGCTGTGTGGGTTCAAACAATCAAAGAGAAAAGAGGACAACAGGTGATTGTATAACAACATTTCTCCTGGGACTGACAGGAGAAACAAATTAAACAAGGAAATCAAGTTTGTTGATTTACTTGTGTTAATCTGTATTATTCGACTTTTCGATCATGGCATTATTGCATTGGCCCTGATAAGTACGGAAGAGGCTATTTCAAGGTACTCATGTTCCTTCACTTGGATGGGGTCTCTTTTACTTGCCCTGCAAAGGCAAAGGTACAAGGTACCACGGCTTACTCTCCCATGCAACGGACGTGGAATGTCTGGAATGATTTATCCCATAAGGCCCCGGCTGGATTCGGACCTGGGACCTGCCACTTGCCAAGCAGATGTGATAACCACTAGGCTATCAAGGCTCTTCAGTTAATAGTCATATCTAAGTGTCCGAAGTTGAACTGGAAGAAATCTGAACCATCAATGTTTGAACCTGATACTGCATTCACAACGAAAGTGTTTTTAGACTGAGATTCAGGCTCTATTACTCCCTATACAACCGATGAGATGCCCTGTTTTGTGGGGATGATTAACATGCAGCCCAGACACTGCAAAATTTGAGACCTCTGTCACAGCACACCCGTTAGGTTAATAACACTGGCATTTCCTTATCACCCGTATCCCTAATGGATGAGGTGTGTGTCAATTACTGTCAGTTATTACGGTGTACGGTGAAAGGAATTCATATTAGAATATTAGCAGAGGTCATTAGCACTCTAAGGTGACGTACTGATCGGCTCATCCAGGGTTGTCATCCTCAATAGCTCAGTGGCTTTCATCTCATTTCTGTGGTATCATCGAGTGATTAGTAGCATGGGACACCTTTCCCCTTGATTGGGATACTGATCCTCCGTTTGCTAGCCATGTTATGAGCTTTATTCAATTTGTACCCTAGGTTTATGTCTCTCACTCAAAGACGCTAGAAAAATAGCACACATAGGCCTAGTCGACCTAAGTTCCAGGTGTTGAACTAAGGACCCAACTATGAAATGTCTTGCTGAGAAGAATAGTACATGTACATGTAGTAGGCCTAAGTCAAACTCAGGACCCAACTTGGGGTTTCTCAGAAACTGCCATCTTATACCAAAAGGACAAACCTCTCTATTGAGGACACACTGGGACAGTGCTTTCAGGAGGTGTCCTCCGTAATTAAACAGACGACTTTCCGATTTATTGTATTCCGATTTTCGGAGACGATTTTNGTAATGCTAAGACAGCAGTAACATCATGTTAGCAACCAATATTGTTTTGAACAACCGGACACTGGATCAGACGATAATGCATGGTAGATACAGATGGGTGACCACTGATATTGACTGGTGTCAGATAGTGAGGCGTGATGCCTGGTAAAGCGTTGAATCCATACATGTAGCTCAGTGCCAAATATGGCATCATTAATAAACTCTGTAGGCAACATTGAACGGATTAATACACAACAGGAGGAAACTGAAGTACCGGGAGAAAACCTAAACCGTCAGGAAGACCTGCCCTCTTTATCACATGAAGAGCGGGTTTGACTCTGGTTCGAACCCAGAACCTCAGATGTGTCGGTCGCTGATGTTTCCACTGTGCCACTCTGACAGCCAAATGTTATGTCTGGTCACAGGCACAAGTCAGGCCCATGTTCCTGAAGCCATCGTAAGGTTAACGTCGTTATGCTATGTATTTTTCCAGTTTTTTTTAACGACATTGTTAACCTAATGACGGCTTCGGGAACATGGGCCCAGGTCTGTAATTCCCTTTCTGCTCATGTCTGATGGCAACAATGGTTAGAATATTTGTTGGGATGTAAGCCATATAGATGGTGTCAGTCAGATGTCAGTGAGCTGTCAAATATCAAACACTATAGACAAATCCCAAATTGATGAAAACGAGAAAGATCTGCGCACTTCCGCCGAAATGGCAAACAGAATCTCGGTCTGAAACCATCTGACACTGAATGACGTGACGCAGAAAACCCCACGACCATGTGACGACAGTGAGTTCGATGACGTTGCGTCAGAGTCGACCATTGCTGAATCATGGATTGCTTCACGTCAGCTGGTTTCAGGTCGAGGTTCTGTTTGCTATTTCGGCGGAAGTGCGCAGATCTGGGAATTTGGGATTTGTCATGAATCAGATATGAGCATAGATCTTGATGTCTTTCAAATATCACAATCAGGAAGTGGTGTAGTCTGCAAATATCATACTTGTAGTGACGACTATGTCACTCCAGAAAGAAGTTCATGTAACATCACCAACTACTCCTCTAAATGAGCAATTACTTTGCCTTGATTCCATGTTGAGAGAACAGTAAATGGTGAACGAAGCAAAATGACTTTTGTTCCCAGACAACAAGTATTGACCAATCAGAGAGATAGCTGGTATTGGCGGTTCATTTACATAAACGTGGTTCAATCCACGGAGTGCTCCATATCAATATTGGCATCCTGGAATACAAGTGGGTGAATGATTTGGCTGGTAATGGAAACTCTAACTAAGGAATAGCAAACTGAGGCAGGTGAGTCTAGGCCTATATATTACTAAATGGAGTTTTGGTATTGTATTATGTAATGAATGTGCTCTTTGACTGATTCAGAATTTTTCTTCTTGACAATGAATAAATATGATGTCAACCTACGAGTTAGATTAGAATGATAAAGTATCTGGCACTAGAGACAGAACTGGTAAATGGACCATGCTTTTGAAACAATGCAATTTTTTAGGTTCCGGTGCTTCTTCAGACACAATTATCTTTAGACTGAAGCAAGTCACTCAGAATCTCATCTTGCCCTGGCCAAGCGTTCCTATCACTCCCACTCTCGACGGCAAAGTGACTGTAGGACTTATGTCTGATGTCACGATGTCAGAATCTATCCCAGGTTGGAATTATCAACTATTAAACCACAGACATTCTTGCAAGCAGAACTACTTTTCTTGTAATAATGGGCTGTACGAACATTTTGAAAACACAGTGGCACAGACTCTCACCCCTTCGGGCAGTGGATCCAAATCATGGTCAGAGTACAGACTCATCTCTCACAAAACAGAGAGCACAACTTTCATTTTACAAGGGTATCACCAGGAACTCTGGTTTTCTCCTACATTTACTAACTATTGAACTATCCAATACCATCAAATGTTGTAGGCCTATTTGGTACATGACACTTGATTCAGTGTTTTTCCATGATTTGAGTTGAAGAACAGAATCATGAAATGATACAAATTGCACAGACATATGAATGTGTCAAATGAACTGTTTGGAGACAATGAAGAACAAACTCATTCCCATTAAAAGTAGTCACATTTTGAGGAATCATGACTCATCACATCAAAATTCCAGAGGAAAAAGTTTATGGCGATAGTTCCTGGATTGAGATAGAAATGAAAACTAAGCTCTTAAAACTCTCAACATAACGTGTCCTATCACTGGCGACAGTATGACCATCAGGTTATCACCTCCTTTCAAAATGTCAAGGGAATTTCCCCATCCTATCACACGCCTCTTGAATTTCTAAGGAGGAACAAACAATCCCATTCCCCAGGAATTCTTTGGTCCTCTTTCATCATGATGGTCCTGTGTATGTTTGACAGGTCCGTAGACCAAAAGTGCAATGAATCAATCACCACTTCACCTTTTCAGACAATTCTGAATTTTCTGACTAAAAGTGAAACAGAAATATATATCAAATTATTACAAATTGTGGCATCCTTGTTAAATGGATATATCTGACACTTGAAGTAGGCCTACTCAACCATGATAAAATATTTGAACAGTAAGTTGACCAAGCACTTAATGAAATATGTTATCAAATTTTTTGACCAACAGGCCAACTTGATGCAATATGACTGATACCTGGGCATAACTGAAATATGCACATTCCTTTGTTGTCTAAAAATTGTCAGCATTGACAGCAAGGATTAAGACAATGTCATAGGCCTAGGGCTGGAAATTTATGAAAGGTAAGTAAAAAAAAGTTGTAACCCTTCTCCCTATGGTGTCGGGTAAGACAATAGCCCTTTTTACATGGAGTCAGTTCGAGGCCAGTTCACTTGCTTTTTGTACCGTGAAAAAGACACGCGACCTGTGTAAGTGAACTGGCTTCGAACCGACTCCGTGTAAAAAGGGCTATTGGGTTTTATTGCCTAGACTCCAGTAAGTCTTTTCAATACCCTAAATTTGAACAAATGGAACACACCGGCTGTGTAGGGAGACCACATCACAGCCACGCAATGGCTAATTCTAGAAAAAGTTTGCCAAGTTGGTTAATCAAGTCCGTCGTTAGACCGAAGGATTAGCAAAAACAGAATTAACTTCAACTGCAAGGCAGGTAATCCCGCAATAAAATAGCCCCACAAAATATCACTGAATCACGCAAAATTCTCATAATCTTCCAAACTCGACCTATGATAATAACCTTGAATCAGGCAATTAATAGACCATCACATGTTTAGCAGAAAATGACATTCTAAGTGACCACAAGTGACATGAATCATTCCTCTGAATCCCGTTACTCGGAGATGAAAATCAAGAGAAAATTATCCTCTTTGTGATGAATTCAATACCATATCGATAATGGCATTGTCAAGTATTAAGCCAATTTTATTGATATAATCCGTGCAGAGAATGGTCCAATGAAAAAGTAACAGCCTAATAAGATGCACTAACGACCGGCTCAAAACCGCCAGTAAACCTCAAATATGATGCAAAGGTGTGGATGATATGAAATGTCACGGTTATCAGCCGTGATTATTGCCATGAAAACAACAATTTGCAATACGTTTGCAGATGATGAATTATTTTGTGGAAGTATTAGCATGAACTGCACATTAGCATCAAATAATGATAAAGCAGTGAATAGATTTAATGCACTTCTATTGCATTTGGCGGAGACGGGTGATTGATCAGAGGTTATCGAGTTACAAGAAATCGTACTCACCTGGGAGTAGCCCGGCCTGCATCTTAGGAGCCCGGTACATAGGAATCAATTTCAAAAGCTCCTTCGGTGGTTCGGGTTCAGGTTCCAGTGTCGGGTCAAACAATGTCAACATCGCATTTGCCAGCTGAAACGACAAAAAAATCAGTACAACTAATGGGGGTTGGTGGGGCTCATCACCCCATGAGGGGCACCTTAGACGACACCAACCTAATGAAGGCATCACCTTTAAATGAGGGGCACCACTCTCGTGATGGCACCACCTTATGAGGGGTACTACCACCCTTACGACGGGCACCATCCTTTTGAGGGGCACCATCCTTATGACGGACACCAGCCTTATGACAGGCACCAGCCTTATGACGGGCACCTTATGACAACACCAGCTTTATGACGGGCACCAGCTTTATGACGGGCACCAGCCTTATGACAGGCACCAGCCTTATGATGGGCACCAGCCTTATGACGGGCACCATCCTTATGACCGGCACCAGCCTTATGACTGGTACCAGCCTTATGATGGGCACCAGCTTTATGACGGGCACCAGCCTTTTATGACGGGCACCAGCTTTATGACGGGTACCAGCCTTATAACAGGCACCACCCTTATGATGGGCACCAGCCTAATGATAGGCACCAGCATTATGATGGGCACCAGCCTTGTAATTGGCACCACCCTATGAGGGGCACTATCGTCATGAGGGGCACCACCCTTATAAGAAAGAAGTCCATGTTCTTGTTGGTGGAGTAACCCTCACATGTACAATCAGCTGCTCGATGGAAATGAAGACTGTGTAAATAATTATTGTAAGAGATTGTTTGATCAATAATAAACAGATGACATGGATTGAAAATCATGAGAAATACCAGCTGACAAAGTCCACAGTAAATTGAGATCAATCACTCCAGCCTTGAGTGTAATGAGTAGAGAAAGAATAATGAAGTACAACTGTATGACAGATCAATTTGAACACATGCTGGACTGACCACATACAGGACTGCATTATGCCATGGGGGAAGGAGTTGTCCTCATGATGAATATCGTAGAAACCAAAGCAATAGCCTACAAGCTGAAGTGAAAGATTGACTCAAGACGAGGTGGTGCTTGGGTATGGTTTCTAGCTGCAGAGAGAACCAGGTTACTCTGATTGAAGTCTGAGGACCAAGTCAAGGATATCTGACCGATGTCTCCCACTACCCCCCCCCCCCAGCCCTGGACAATCAATCGTGGACAACTGTCTATCCCCTCCAATTATACAAGGTAGTTCAAAACTTCTGGCCAGACCTCAACAATTTACTGTCCTTGCCAGCAACGGCCTTCGGAAAGCAATTTTGTGGCACACTGCTTTACAGTACACTGCCATGCGTCAAAGCCATTGCTTACCATGAGAAATTAGCAATGGAAAATCAAACATATTTGATCGAAGCAATAAATCTGCTTTTTGCTTTGCCCGATTCATATTCAAAACGCAATGGAATTCTTCTTGAAAACATCTGCAAATTTCATGCTGGCAATGAATGAACAGCAATGAGTAGTAAAATGCCTCATGCACAGCAGGATTTATTGATAACAGAATAAATTTTCCAACCAGATCAAATCACAAAGACCATTTGCTGATGAAAAAGCAGCAAACAAATGGTCCTTCCTTCGTCATGGTCGGGATGACTATGATCAAGTGGGCTATGGAGACTGATCTTAGATACAGCCACCTATCCATCACACTTGAACACCTCCACGTGTCCCCTTAGGTGATCAATCTCAGACAACCGTGAGTGATCCTATACCAATAAATATCATTTGATCTGACACTCATCACTCTCTTGGAGAATTTGCACCATTTCTTGCTTGTGAAAGAGGCAGTTGTGGTAATATATGAAGGTTACGTTTCCGATACAACATCATTCCCATGAAATGTGGCGGTGGTTTGGATTGATTTAAGGGCCGTTTCCACTACAGCGGAGTCAACACGGCTTGCGGCGAGCAGAGCAGTTTTCACAGGCACTGGGATAATCAACAGGCCATGTATTGTTAAACCACCGAAGAAAACTGCACCGCTCGCCGCTAACCATAGCGGAATCTGCTGTCGTGGAAACGGGCCTTTAGCCAAAGTCTCGCGCTGAATGGGAATCGAACCTGGGACCTTCTGACCGCTAGCCTGAGACCCGAGCCACTACATCACAGTGGCTCCTCATGTTTGAAACTGAAATTCAACATAAAAGAAAAGACATGTTGACCTTTCTAACAAAATTAGTGGCAGCTTAGCTGAACCCCATCCTGTTACCGCTTGTGCCATTAGAGGTTCTTAATGCTCGTGCTCTTCATCGCGGCAACTGTGACAAACAAAGCAAGTGCAAAAACCACCAGTAAAAGTGGTTACCTCAGGATGGCTGAACCCGAGCTCCGCCGGTTCAGATAATTCTTTGCATGATCATTTCAAATCCAATTTTTGGTAATGCACATCAAACAAATTTGAATCATGATCTTCATGATGACACGAATTCAGATACTCAGCACGACAGCTTGCAATTGGGAACGCAGCAGTGATGTTGTCCTTTGACAAAAAACAAGGGTCTGCGAACTTTGATCAGAAACTCTCACCTTTTTCACCTTCTAATGATGCACAAGGAGGATTTCCTGTGTCATTCTGACATGAATTACTTCAAAGTCATATTGGCTGAACAAAGCATGCCAAGTGAGAACACCAGAAAGGCACTGCCTGATGCAGCAGCTAATGATCAAATTGAATCGTTGTGTTTTTGTTACTTGATGCTGGCTTTCAGACCTGTGCCTTTAGATCAAAGGAAAGAGGAGGATTTGGCCAATGGTCAGTTATTATAAGAGGATACGTTCTGTGCAGCAGAAAAAGTGGTTTCCATTCCATTATAAAAGACAAATACTGAACCCATGCTAAATACCAAACTTGACGTTGTGCAAGGTGTAGATGATGGCAGGAGGAAACTGACAGCCCCACACAAAACCTGATATTGATTTGTAGCATGTTGACTATTGATGACAGCCTAGTGGTTATCACATCTGCTTCGCAAGTGGCTAGTCACGGATTCAAATCCAGCCTGGACCTTACGGGATAAATCATCCTTGGCTTTTCATGTCCATTGCATGGGACAGTATTAACCATGGTGCCTTGTACCAATGTGCCTTTGCAAGGGCAAGTAAAAGACCCCATCCAAGTGAGGAACATGAGTAGCTTGAGATGGCCTCCTCAGCACTTACCAGGGCCAATAATGCTATGGCTTCAGCCCTGATGGAAAAATCTCATACAATATACTAAGGTGTGAGTGCAGCCTGGGGTGAAACCAACATTTTCAGAAATAACATGTTCCAATGCTTCCATTGCGTCTGTCTGACAGCAATGATATATGAGTTACTTGCATGTGGAACCTGGTGAGCAGACACTCTACTCTCTCACCAGTTCAATAGTCAATACCAGCATCGTCAAATCCAATGATGGGATAGCGTGAAGCCTGATGGGAAAAGCCTTGTGAGGAATTCAGGTTGAATTGGTCATAATTAGAGAACGTGAGATTATAATATTCATTTGTAGATCCATTCAATCAGATAAAATCTCATCGCATATAGGATTAATGGTCTTCATTATTGACTCTGGTGCGCAGATCGAGTGCAAAAACTTGAACAATATTCCCCGGTTTAATCTAAGCAGCCCAGCTTGCTATCGGGAATGATGATTCAATTAGTTTCTCTGTAACTGCTTGAAGAGTCAAACTCAGTTCCCGAGGTAATTCATCAAAGATTTGTTCAAGAAAACCCTACCACAGTTCACTTGACAACAGTACAAAGCCATCTGTGAGTCAAATCCAAGTGTCACAGCTGCCGCTCTCTGTAACCAATGAATGGGGAACCGGAGGAACTAACGTCACGACATGGCGCTGCGAGCGGTGCAACCGAAGTTTCATTTTTCTAACGTTTTTTCCATTTACTTCTGTGTGAAAACAACTCTTATGTTGTGGTCGCCTGACACGAAAATTTACATCGTCTGGTCGCAGATGAAAATTTCTGCAATTTCGTTGCTTTTTTCCTTAAAACGAAGGGATAGGATGGCAATAATGGCAACATCTTAATCTCATTATTCCTGTAGAAAAATGTACAGCTCAGTTTTTCATGACGCAACGTCAACACTTAACATGACGTCAATGACGTCGCTTCGGTTGCACTCTTCGCAGCGCTGACCTGTCGGGATAAACGACACGCGGGTTCCTCATCAAAACAGGTCTCTTCTGCTTAAGAACAAAGTGCTTCTACTAGTTGCTTCTGCTTTATGATTAATGCGAGGCTAAGCGCTTTCCACTGTTATGACACAGTCTCAAGTGCTTCATTTTATTTGTACTCTAGTGTCTCCAAACACCTTTTCGGGGAACTCAAGGAGCAGCACATTCGCAACTTGCCCTGAGAAGTGTTCCAATCACTCCTACCCTCGTAGTCGTGACTGTAAGCCTTGGTATGTCAAGATGGCAGGCACATGATCCTTCAGACCAGTTGCAATTACAGTTGCGACTTGATCAGGTATTGAACCTGCAGCCTATCAGTCATGAGTCTGAATACTCTGAGTGATGCTCCATTGCATCGCCACCATACTCCCTCTGAGAATTACGTGGACAAGTGCTTGATTTGAAGAACTGCGAAGCCAACCTGGTTCAGAAATGACAACATAACAAAATCTACTTCCTGTCCATTGCAGTCACCTTGCTACACCTAATTGCAGTTCGCAATGTTTGCCCAGCTGATTTGTTGGCACACAAGACTGTCATGAAAATCATCACGTATAATCAAAACACCCATTTACTAATAAATTATTCAGTAATCATGTTTCTTGTACACATTATTGGAAATTGAGAACTTTTGCTATGTGCTGAATGGTGATATTACCGGTAACCAACATAAATCTTCTTCCAATAATACAGAAGGTGAATGGAATGGCATTGGTTTGTGTTGTTGTTTGTCAAATACTATTGGCCGTCCATGCAGAAAAGTGACAACAATGGAGGATGACATACAAGAAGTGTAAAAGCTGATGGCTTACATATAGAACTATCAGCAGGAGGAAACTGGAGTGGCTGGAGAAAACCTGCTGTCAAAGAGAGTCACCCTCTCTGTCATACGAAGAGAGGCCTGACTGGGGATCAAACCCAGAACCTCAGAAGTGATAGGCACGGAGGCTGCCACTGCACCACTCTGACAGCCCTCTGACTTGCAGACCTGCAAGTCCATGGGGGATAGTGCAATATGAACATCAGATGAATATCAGAAATTTTATCGAGTCAAATGTACGAATAGTTTGTGACATGAGCGGACATCAGGTCTGAGGTCAATATCCCAATGTCAACACTGCATACTGTGTCATTTCCGTGCTTTCTGTTGTTGCCTGAGCCTGAAATGGCATAACTGGCAGGTAATGTTTGCCGCATGATATATTTTGCTTTCATTCCAAACCAACCGCCAAGCTTACAAATACCACAACTTTTGGCAAATACGCCATTTCAATCATTTTTGACTCGATACCTGAAGTGTACTGAAACTTCAATCAAAATCAGTGTGGTATCATGTTTGAAACATGTCGGCGGGAGGGAAGTTATATTTTTACAGTTGTTTGTACAGAACAATTCCCCTGTGACATCCATTACTACATTAGTTTAATTGGTTTCGGCTACAGTTTTGACATAATAAAGTGGCAAGTAAATCAATGACAAACAATACGAATTGGCTTTAGTTTCCCACTATATGAAGGGACAACATCAAATTGGTAAAACTAGCTAACAACAAACATGCCATACACTCACAATAATGAAAGAAGGGTCAAGGTATTAGTTTACGTCATGATTAAATCTGTTTTTCTGGATACTGGTAATTCATCACTGAGCTGCTCCAACCTGTCTGTTTTCCTATCATATTTGGACAATGTAGCCACTCAGATATTCGATTCAAAATATTTGCCCAACTTCAGGTTTTTATGCTGGACATGATAGTAGTCACACACCACTCACGGCCAATTCATTCACTACCCTAAAATCTTGTGACCTGATAGGACTGGTTCACTGAAGACTACATGAGTTATAGCACTGAACAAGAAAAAAATTGCAGGATACAGTTTTGAACAGCAATCCAATATTTGCTTCCATTCANTGTTTTTGTGAACAATAGAAATTCTATTGTTCACAAAAACAGCTCGCCTTAAACTTCAAGGCCTGCCGGAACCTCAGAAGTGATAGGCACGGAGAATGCCACTGCACCACTCTGACAGCCCTCTGACTTGCAGATCTGCACGTCCATCGGGGACAGTGCAATATGAACATCAGATGAATATCAGAAATTTTATCGAGTCAAATGTACGAATAGTTTGTGACATGAGTTTGTGACATCAGGTCTGAGGTCAATATCCCAATGTCAACACTGCGCACTGTGTCATTTCCGTGCATTCTGTTGTTTTATGAGCCTGAAATGGCATAACTGGCAGGTAATGTTTGCTGCATGATATATTTTGCTTTCATTCCAAACCAACCGCCAAGCTTACAAATACCACAACTTTTTGGCAAATGCGCCATTTCAATCATTTTTGACTCGATACCTGAAGTGTTCTGAAACTTCAATCGACCTCAGTGTGGTATTATGTTTGAAACACGTCGACGGGAGGGAAGTTATATTTTTACAGTTGTTTGTACAGAACAATTCCCTTGTGACATCCATTACTACATTAGTTTAATTGGTTTCGGCTACAGTTTTGACATAATAAAGTGGCAAGTAAATCAATGACAAAACAATACGAATTGGCTTTAGTTTCCCACTATATGAAGGGACAACATCAAATTGGTAAAACTAGCTAACAACAAACATGCCGTACACTCACAATAATGAAAGAAGGGTCAAGGTATTAGTTTACGTCATAATTAAATCTGTTTTTCTGGATACTGGTAATTCATCACTGAACTGCTCCAACCTGTCTGTTTTCCTATCATATTTGGACAATGTAGCCACTCAGATATTCGATTCAAAATATTTGCCCAACTTCAGGTTTTTATGCTGGACATGATAGTAGTCACACACCACTGGCCAATTCATTCACTACCCTAAAAATCTCGTAACCTGATAGGACTGGTTTACCAAAGACTACATGAGTTATAGCCCGGGTTATAGCACTGAACAAGAAAAAAATTGCAGGATACAGTTTTGGACAGCAATCCAATATTTGCTTCCATTCAATTCCGTTTTTTTTGTTTCGCAAACTTATTGTGGGAGACCAGAGGATTATCAATCGACCAATAAATCATTTCCACTAGGTTAATTAATGCCAATCTTGATTATGTTTTCAGTTATCCCCGACGACAGGATATTGCTACATAATTCCAAGGAAATAAAGAGATCATCCCCGTGGTAATAGAGTCATCTCCGGTAAACAAAGTCCGTCTGGTCACAAATCATGACGTCAGATCGGGGGCAGTGGAAACATGATGAGCTCTGGCGGAAGGGGAAATAAGGTGCAGCTAATGAAAGGATGTTTTTATACGGACGGACAAAGATGCGTTCTAATCTAAAATACTTGCCACTGATACATAAAGTCTAACAGGGAACAACATGTTTCAATGAAACCCTTTCAAGGACTTGATAAAAAGGGACCATTACTAAAGTTGCAAAGAAAGAAGTCCACTTTATGGAAATTCAGTGTTTGCTGAGATTATAATGTGATTCACAGATGAAGACAAAACTGACCCCTACACAAACGGACACGGAGAAGTAAACAAGTGAACAGACGGCGAAAGCTGATGGAAAATGGATGTGCACACGAAGGTGAATCTGGCGATTGAGTTGACCATAGCGGTATCCTCAATCTTTGGCAACATTTTGGTTGTGTTAGCAGTATGGAAGAACACACCACTCAGGACTATCACAAATCTTTTCATAGTAAGTCTTGCTGTTGCAGACTTACTAGTCGGTGTTGTTGCGTTACCGAGTGCCTTGGTTGCATTTCACGGACATCCTCTGGATGACTTTTACGGCTGTCTAGTTCTGAATTGCCTCATCGTGATCCTGACGCAAAGTTCTATTTTTAGTTTGCTGGCCATAGCAATTGAGAGATATATAGCAGTGCGGCACCCATTACGATATCAACAATGGTTCTCGGCGAAGACCGCCTGGATCTTGATTTTTGTCATGTGGATATCTGCCATACTGATCGGACTAGTTCCCACATTCGGCTGGCACGGAACTTTATACGATACGGGCCGTTGTGAATTCATGAAAGTAATCGACATGGAATACATGGTTTATTTCAACTTTTTCGTTTGCGTCCTCCTTCCTCTCATTCTACTTTTCCTAATATATTTTTACATATTTTATACCGTGCGTAAACAGTCGCAAAAGATTGCCGCGCTGGAGGTCGTGAGTAGCCATCAGTCACGTAATAATGCCAAAATGAAGCGGAATAACAAAGCAGCGAAGTCATTAGCTATCATTGTTGTCGTTTTTTCCATATGTTGGTTACCATTACACATATTGAACACATTGACTGTTGTGTGTCCTATCAAATGCTCATACCCATTTGAATTGTTATTGTCTGCCATCTATCTTAGCCATGCCAATTCAGCGATCAACCCAGTTCTATACGCCATGGGCAACTCAGGATTCAGGAGAGCGTTCAAAAATTTGCTCTGCTGCCGACGGGCTGTGGATGAGTCATGGAAGTCGGCCACAATATTTGGAAAGGAGAACATGAATGGTACGCCTGGTCAAAGTCTTGAAACAACGGGTGGGGTATACCACACTTCTGTTAGTTAAGAAAGACTACACAAAGCAATAGCTGCAGGATGGGGGAAAAGGGGATCAACCTGAAGTCATAACCCCATTGGTTTGTAGGAATGGAGGGCTTGGTGATGCCATAATTTTATTTGTAATAAATTTTTCCATCAGGGCTGAAGCCAGAGCATTATTGGGCCTGAGAGGTCTGGAAGAGGGCACCTCAAGCTACTCATTTTCCTCACGTGGATGGGGTCTTTTAGTTGCCCTTGCAAAGGCACAAGGTACAAGGCACCACGGTTTACTCTCCCATGTGCTGGACTGAAGAGCCAGGAATGATTAATCCCACATATGGCCCGGGACCTGCCACTTGGTGAGCAGACATGATAACCACTGGGATATCAGGGCTGGTCATGCAGTATTGCTTAGTAAAAGAACATCTGTGTGTGCCTGCACCCATTCACTTTTATAGAAGTACTGATTACGCCTTAGGTGATCATTAAGTTATGTTTTCAAACTTTTATATTCTAGCACAATGCTCATTGCAGATTCTTGTTAAATAATCTTCTGTGATGCAGTCTGGTGTAATTCACAATAAATGTTTTATTTTTGTAAAGCAAAACAACCATGTCTTCCTCGTACTTATGAACTTTCACTTTCACCAAGAGAAGGAGTCTTTGTCCTACCTGCATTCCCACCTCCTTTGAATTGAAGTTGGCATGAGTCCATTGGTCGGCATGGTATTTTCTTTGAAATTTGGTGATGGTCCCAGCTCCTCTGATGGACACGTCATTGGTGTGAAAGTTAGCATCGATGACCAATTTTCCATCATACACCAGGCAGGCATCGTTGATAGCTGCAATGTGGGAGGCTATGGTGATTAGAGGATGTGTACGAGGTGGAAGGAAAAATGGAAGAGAAGTTATTTTCTCACATGTTGACTTGAGGCTAATGAAAGCCAAGCATTATTGCCATGTGTAGATCACTTCATGTGGTCAAGTCACACACACTCCACTTTTGCCAACGACAGTGCACCACTTGGGTTGATGACGCCATTTGCCATCCAATATAGACTGATCACATGACGCAATGCCTGCATGCTCTCTACAGTATAACATGATAT
Source organism: Notospermus geniculatus (assembly GCA_002633025.1). Taxonomy (NCBI): domain Eukaryota; kingdom Metazoa; phylum Nemertea; class Pilidiophora; order Heteronemertea; family Lineidae; genus Notospermus; species Notospermus geniculatus. Next base: position 9,809 of record NMRB01001774.1, on the reverse strand, counting down.
AATTTGTGCTGCTGAGACAATACATACCTTTAAATGCTTCATAATCAACAGATTTTCTGTAGTAGCAGAAGAATGCCTAAAAAGATTGAAATATCAGGTATAATGTCTGTAACTAGGATTTAGTGAGGCTTCATTTTATTTGAAGAAATATTCTTCAGATGGTCCCCAGGAACAACACTTCTTCAAATAATTTTCAAACAATACCATAGGATGTGAGAAAATTTGACAGAAGAGGCTGCTTGCTGGACTCTGGGGTCGGGTGAGTTAATCCATGCTCGTATCCTTGGATGTATCACTTACCGAGCACTCAAATCGGATTGGCTTAGTGTTTGATGTAAAAGATGCCGAGTAGACCTCTTGGCCTCCATTTCCATCATTCCACTGGGCCAGAAGGTATCCCTGATGGACCTGAACCCCTGCATCCTTCAGGGCAGTCGTAACGGCAGTTTCCACATCGGGGTTGTTGAAGCAAGTCTGGAAGGAAGGCTGAAAGTCCACATACCATTGAGAAAAGGTGTTACAGCTATAAGCAAGCAACATAAGATCCCCTAAGGCGGTCCTCCACATGAGTTCTCTCACGCCTGTTAGTTCTCTATGGGCAACTCACCCATAGAAAACTACGGGCAGTCGTTAGCCATACTGAAATTGTCCAACGAGAGTCAACCCTTGTCTGAAAAGTCTCACGTAGAGGACTGCCTTATTAGAATGGTTTCTAATGTTTGTCATGATAGGTGAGGTTTCGCAAGCACCCAGTTAGGATATACGACGACGTTTATCTATTGTGTGGGTGTACCCAAACAATAGCAACGTTGCCGTATGGCCTAACCGGGCGCTTGCGAAACCTCGCTATTATCACTCGAATCTATGGTTAGTGAGGGAATGACATCAGGTTAGGCCGGTGAGGCTGGCTGGACAGGATACACACGATCACACAGAACTCTACATGCAATTCAACAACTGTACAACATTCCGAAATACAGTTGTGGTGGGAAGACCGAAGAGTGCAGAGAGTGTAATGGAGGCAATTAGCAGGTGAAGTCAAGCAAGGGTTACCTAACAGTAAAAGTTTCATTTTTAAGGTTGGCATTCGGATATCTTGGTGGTTATGTTGTCAAAATGCTCGTAAAATATGCAATAATGCACAAGTGTAGCTAGTTGCATGCAAGAACTGTGTCCACATTACAATAGTAATCTGCATAATGGCACAATATTCCATGCATCAATCATCATTATTAGTAAAGTGTTTTGGGTGTCGATGATGTTACCTGTTGCTGTATCGGTGGCTGGACCAAAATGATTCTGTCTCCAGATACTCCCATGACCAGCAGTGTCTGTATACAGCAGTAAGCATCAAGTGTGCTGCCATAAATGATCGCCTTGCCTGAAATAGGAACACAGCACCATCAATACCCGACAACATCTGTCTGTCTGTCATGAGCGAAAGCCGACTTAGGCCCGGTTGCTCAGCCTTGGTTAAAGCTGGATTTCGGCCGATCCAGACATGAGCGCAGCTTAAACTAGGCTTATTTTTCATCATGTGTTGCAAAGGTTGGGATTCAAACACAAGCCAAGCTCAAGCCTGTCTTATAATAAACCTAGCAGTGGGGTGGTTGTGCAACATACAACGGCAGGCCTACCGTACTCATTGTATGCCCAGACTTTGAAGATGGCAGAGGCATTGGATCACCTCAGGGCAGCATTTCCAACTGTTTTACGTACCAGCCTTGTTTAGGAAGTTGTTCTCAATCCAGAAAAGAATGACAGCAGCGTCGTATGCATCATTGATGACAAACACATTCTTCGGAACTTCTCCTGTGTAGCGTCGGTCAGGCCCATGTGGAGCTTCAGCACTAGTCACATTCTTAGAAATGTCAGCCTCGTTTGGTGCGGGGATTTGGTATTGCATTCCATCAGCCAAGATAAGGTGATCGTATGGGACAATGGTAGTGTTGTTGACGATGACATGTTTCTTGTTCCTGTCAATTGCGGTTGTTTTTCCGTACACCACATTCACCCAGGTTCGAAGTGAGACTTTGGTGTAGTCATCCTGATCATAGGCAAGGCTGGAAAGGAGAAAAAAAAAACATAACTAATGATATTAGCATCAAAAACTTAAGATTTCCTGTAAGCACTCATCCCAATCACTTTGCAAAGCACAGTATTTCACGACCTGCCCATGGTCCAAATCTTCCTAGACTTTATATCACCAAACCTGCAATCAATGGTAAGAGTGATTGAAGACTATCCAATTTAAACTCATCAGTTTTTAGGCCTACCTGGATCCAAGCATAGAATCGCGGAGTTCATCTGGTGGCAACTCGCCAGGCAGACCATGAGGGGCGATGAGAGTCAAGTTGTTGAACCTCAAGTGTGGGCTGAAATTGGCAAAAAAACAACTTTTAGCAAAGTCAATCAACAGAATTTCCATCATGCATTGTTTCTGAATGTACGTAATTGAATGGTATGTCCATTGTGAGTGGCTCATTGTGACGTCACTTTTCATCAGTTGTCCACCAGGCAACGTCGACGACAAAGTGTGCCACATGTAGATCACGTCATGGTTGAAGTCACACACACTCCTCTTGTACACCACGTGGGTCGACGACGTCAATTTGACTGTCAAGATGGTAGATTTTTCTGTGATGATGTCATCTGCACAAGCTCTACACCCAATCAAGTACATGTACATGTACTGCTGTTTCTTACCAAAAGGAGAATGTCTCCAAGAATCCAATACCAACATCCGAAGCTCCTACGACGACAATTCTGGCATTGATAGTTACTTTGGGTTCAAGAGTCAGTTTCCGGTTGATGTGGCTGAGGGCATATGGTTCTGGTTTCTGAAGGACTCTATCGGAGGGAGAATTCTCACCAAGAGAGTTTAAGGGGTATGTTATCTGCCGGCGAGATCGGACTGGTACCATGTCATTCAAGGCTGACACCAGGGAATGTTTATCTAGTACCTGCAAGTGAAGATGTACCGTAGATAAGCAGCTGGAGGCATAAACATCACTCTGATTGGGTGAGATGGTTCGTCAAAAATCGCCAACATCGACAGAATTACTTTAACTTACCTCTTTCCCAACATATGGTGGATAGACCGGGTAGTAGAGACAAGTCTTATGGCCAAGCCTGAGCACTTCCTGTAAGAGAAATGAGGAGACTCAGCTCAAATTCATGAACAAATGACACAATCTTCTCTGTGCAAAGTCAAAGGTGAAGGTTTCACATTTACTCCAGTCTCCTCAGAAACATCTCTGGGGAACTCAAGGAGCACCTCATTCAGCGCTTCACATAATCCTTTCAGACCAGTTGAGAGAACAAGGCGATGACTTGACCAGGAATCGAACCTGCAGCCTCCCAATCATGCGTCCAATGTTCTTACCACTACACTACATCAAGAGAGAGAGAGTAACACAGCAATGAAATCTCAGTGGCAGCATTGCATGCAGATCTGTTTCAGTTGTGGATGAAGGAATAACAAGGCCATCATTTGAGATGATTCAGTATGAAGAACACTAACCTTGAGAAAGTGCTTTGAGTAGTGTGCAAAGATTGGGTTGAGAGCAAAGTGATGAAGGTGGCCGTGCTCATCCCTCCTGTGATGGTTATAGTAGATGAAGTCCTCAATGTTGTAATGTGATCGAATGTATTCAATGTCCTGAAATGGTAAGAAAATGGATTAAGTGATTTTCGGACTGAAGCCTCCTCACATACTTACTGCAACCCCTGGTTTGCCTATGGACTGGCACAGGAGTGGAACAGTCCGAACTCCGACAGTGCCTAGAAGGATCCATCAGGTTTTAGAAAGCCAATTAGAGCCATTCTCAATTGAAAGCTTACCTCCTCTCGTCTGATTATTGCAATGCCAACAATCTGGCCGAGACATTCTGCAACAAATGCTTGGATCTCGGTTCCATCATCATCACGTCTGGCCCTGTTGAACTGTTTCAGATCGGACAGCAAGTTCTCATGCAACTCAATGGTCTCCACTAGTTTCTCAATGTCAGCCATGTCTTTGGAGCAGGCTGGACGCACTTGGAAATCCCTGGAAAATTGGACACCGGAATTGAAATAACCTCCTCCATGTAAGTCTGGTAAGTTTTCACTGGAAAGCACTCAAAAAAACCTTTAAAATGGTACTATTGAGATTTTGGGTGACTCTCAAGGCAAACAGCTATTTTCTGGAAAATGAAATTAATCTCAAAAACCCTGTCATTTTGTGGTTACTTACTTGATCAGTCCAGATTTGTTGAAGATATACAGTTCTTGTGCCAGTACACTGGGAGATCTTGGAGTCACACGCTGGAAGGATTACCGTAATATGTAGTTTAAAACACTTGAAATGGACCGAAGTTCGGTACTCCGAATATGACCAGAAGTGACTGGTAGTGGCAATGATATAGTGAAGGAAATTGACTGCAGAGAACTGACACTGCCAAACTATGATGGTGTTATGGCTGTTTCAGCCGATACACATTTGATGATATGATCCAGGTGTAGACGAAGTGAGCATATTAAGAACAACTCACCACAAACTGTTGGAGAAGTGGGAACTCAGGAACAAGGTGTGGAACAGTGATGATGACAAAATCGTGATTTGGGAAGAGCTCAAAGGCTTTGTTCAGGAAGTCGGCAGATCTGAAAAGAAGCATAGAATTTAGAAAAGAAGTATGAAACCAGTCTACAAAATCCTCCTTCGGCTTTGAACATTACCGGTATATCTCCAAATTATATCTCAACATCTCATAAATGTCTCGGCCAACTGCCTTTAAGATTGTATGGTTTACAGGATTGAATCATCTGATGGCACAATTAAGGAGTTACCTCATCTCAAATCGTTCATCAATACAGAACAGCTGAATGGCAAATGCATTTGATTCACCATGGTACTCTGGGACAAATCTCTTTGGTAATTTCGCGTGGGGTGTGATGAGTTTAGGAGTCGGCAACGCTGATGGTTGTGACTGGAAAAGAAGAGGAAATTTCATAACAGAATTTCTCCTGACCTCAAGGAAGACACAACATCCGTCCAAACATCTCTGCACGGCCCCATCCCATAAATCCATCTTTGTTCTTTCACTGCACTGATATTCAAATCTAACATTGATATGTGACATTTCCTCACCTCTGCTACCTTCTCAGACTTGGCCGACCCTGGTAGGCTCACAGATTTCACACTCCCGTCTTCCTTGCCTTGATCGCTCAGCAGCGAAGTCTGACTACCCATTGGTTCACCGCTCAATTTGCGACGAATGACGGTCTCGTCTTCTTCATGGTGGCTTGCTGGAAATAAAGTTAAATGGATAGTCAGTAGGCCTAATTGTGGTGCACTGTGGAAATATTCACATCTCAAACCAATGAGGACACAGGTTTGATCCCCGGTTGTCCCAGTAGCTATATATTGTAGAGAGGGTGATCTCCCCACGATATCATAAGTTCTCCGGGAGGAGTGATGGCACTGCTTTCAAACATGAAACCCTCAATGTAGGAAGGACACTGGAAGGACTGCCTGATACCTACCTTTTGAAGTGACACTCCTCTCACTCTTAGCACTGCCAACTCTCGAAGTCTTCTCCCCATCTCCTTCATGGACTGACCCCTCCTTGATGCTTGAACCAGATCTTCTTGACCCAGCGGACTTTGCAGAAGCAGCTGATGATGGGCGAGATCCTTGTTTGGATGCTATTTCTTCTGGTTCTAGGAATCAACAAGAGCAAATCTGGCATCATTTATGTAACACAGACAAGAGTGGATGGGAGATCAGAAGCACCTAGTTCATGTTTAAGACTCTGATGGTGGTTATGCCATTTGCTGTCATTTAGTTTGGACAATAAGAAAGTCGACCCCCGTGGCTGACACACCCACAGTTCACAAATTTTGAATCAACACCAGTATAAAATTTCCACGGATCCTTTGCCTCTGTCATAACAATGGCAGTGTGAGCAAGAAGTGCTTACCAGGAGGAGGAGTAGGCGTGGGTGTTTTCGGAGCATTTACAACGTCATCAGAATGTGGCTTCCTCAATCCATGAAAAGGACCTAACTCGAAGCATTCATTGAGGAGATCCAAGTTGACTTCAGTACAGACACTCATAAATCCAATGGCTGTACCCTCAATCTGCAGTTAAGATAGAAGATGAAATGCCAGAGCAAGGCGATGAAGAATGAGAAGTTTCTCTCTGATCAGCTGATAAAGACTCAGCACTGATATCAGACAGGCCTCAGCATTAAGTACAGCAAGCATGCTCATACTCTGACTGTATTGTCACACCCATCCAAGTAGTGATAAAGCCAAAAGGGAACACTCATCTTCAGGCATACCGGTAAATCCAAAATTTCAGGTTGGCATTTGAAATTGTTAGGTAAGAAATATTTATGAGACCACCTCTATCTTCAATAAATTTCATAAAAGAATGTAGAAATTGTTAGACATGTTTTCTTCACAGAGTATGTACCGTACTGAAAATCAAGTTAGACTTGGTACCAAGGTAAATCAAATTAGGCCTGGTGTCATGGTAAATCAAATTAGCCCTGTTTTTATGGTATGTCAAGTTAGATCTCGTATACCATGGAACATTGAGTTAGACCTGGTACCCTGGCAAATCAAGTTAGACCTGGTCCCATCATGGTAAGTCAAGTTAGACCTGGTGCCATGGAACATATTGAGTTAGACCTGGTTCCATGGTATGTAAAATTACAGATAGATACCCAGTGTTTCTGCCAGAGGGTACTAAGGGTACTATGCTAGTACCCTCAAAGGAACAGAAAAGGGCCATTTTCTTTAATTTCATGGTTTTTTTGTTGATTCTGAAGAAATTAGTACCCTCAAAAAAATTTCTGGCAGAGACCCTGATACCATGGACACTATCTGGAGCGTATGACACGCCAGATCTTATTCCTGGTATTGAGAAAGTGCAGTCATTTGGTGAAGTGCAATTAACATCAATTCCAGTGCTCACCCACAAAGTCATGGCAAGGTTTAATATGAATATGAATGGATATGGTGAGAACCAAGCCAGACAGCAAACTATGATTGTCTCTACACACACTTGATGATGTAGTGACAGGTATATTGGATCTTGCATTCCTCCTCTATTCTAGAAATTGCAAGAATGCAATGGTTGCAACTGCAAGCCAACTCAGTGTATGGTGTAACCGTGATCGAGGCCAGCACTCAGCAAAGCACGTATTGTTTCTGCATGGGCAAGCCAACAAAGCCAAACTCCTTGTAGAGAGCACTGAATGAAAACATATTTTGTGACATTGAACCACATTCTCCTGCCTTGTGTACCCATGCATTACACCAACATCCAACATATAAAGTCTTACCACTGTCGAATGTTCAGTTTCAGTGACTGAAATCTCCTGAATAAGAGTCATTACAAAGTTATGAATGCATTCAAATCACATTAGTACACAATGGTTAGGGAAACGTTATAGGAAGGTTTACTGTGCTTCTTGAACTCTAAAGTGCACAGATTTACAACATCATCAGAAAAGCAGACATAAGATAAAGCAAATGTTAAGACTTGTCTCACTGCAGATCATAATTGATTGAGGATAGTTACCGGTAGTAACACTGAATCTGAGAAGTTTTCACTGTACAGGATAAAAAAGCAGACTCCCTCTATTGCACGAAGTAGGAAAGCAGAAGTGACGCCCTCTTAGGTATGAGCAAAGATTGGTAGTGGTAGGCCTACATTTAAATTCATAAATGCCGAATTTATCGACTTTTGTTTCATGAAAAGAGAAGCTTTCTCTCTGAAACGGTGCTTTCTGCATCAATCAATGTTTGACTGACAGCATAAACTAATGCATGCTCTCCTTTGTCACGAATTTCTGCCTGTATTATTATTTAAGCATTCCCACTATAAGCAAATCAAAGCAATACCAAGGCCCTATGTTTACAGCATATTTACCTCAGCAACTAAGCAATGCATATCCTCATCTTGGGCCTCAATTAGTTCAGCAAGAAAATAGTCTCCATATGTATTACGCAGCATGTCACTCTGGCGATTGAAAATTGGAGTGAGGTCATCATGATCCTGAACTCTGAAATGATAAATTTTTACCAACTATAGCCACAGTTGCCAATCTTAGTCTCACTGGTCACTGGTTTCAGTCTTAATGCAACAACAATAGGTACCGGTAACTTGTCTTAAGATAAACTCTGTAACTTGGTACATGTAGCAATTGAAATGGGAAAAATCATTAACTTGTCTTTACAAAGCCTTCACTGTGGTACATCCCACATTAGAAAGACAAATGTTGAATTTTATCTTGACAGTGATACCTGGCCTTCCTGATGTGTAAAACAGGCACATGGTCATGTCTTTTGCAGGAGAACACAACACATCCATCTGGACCCTTTGAGCCAGACAGTTTTTCCATTGGCTTGAAAATCTCAGAGATAGCAGATTCTGAAAATGGAACAAGTGTTCTGTTTCACTCTGAAGTCATTTTTAAATGGAATGGGATAAGCTGATGCCAGGAACTTACATCTGCAAACATCTGCAATGGGAAAGTCAGAGTTCTGAATACTACTACAGCGTGTTTCTAATCATTTTCTGACATAACTTCAAAGGAGCAAGAAGCCTCCACTAACTTACCAGGAAAAACTCCCTGTGGAACGACCAAATAAATGTAATGAATGTCAGGAACAGCATTGAAGACTGTTCGGATAATCTCCTTTGCACAGCCATGTGAATACTCTTGCTTAGAAACAAAGTAGTGCAGAAAGAGTGTATTCAACGGGGTTGACTTCTGACAGTCATAATGTGTGTTCAGCCATCCCTCCCATTCTGCAGGATCCACATTTGGAAGATTAGGGTAGTCAAAAAATGCAGCATGTCCGAGCAATTCCTCTTTCTCATTGCTCAGTGTGACAGCCAGGACAGCTTTCTCTCTGAAATCAGACATTAGTTCAGAGTTACCGGTAAGTGAAAAACATGAACAGGGCACCAATTTAAATAGAGATGTGCCTTTCCTTTTGATGTGTCTTACTTTTAAACAGAATAACAGACACAGCATCATGACACTGGATGGAAGTTGTTCTCACTTGCTTTGATTTATTCATTGCTCTAAAACTTGCAAGAACAACGACATGTGCAATTTCCATTACCTGGGTTACACGATATAGCATGGACAGTGTGAATCAATGAAGCTGTGGGACTATTTACTCTTTTCTACTATTTGATCTCCCTGTGCTGTACGGAGTAGGTTCAGTTCTTTCGACTTTATCAAATCCATAGAAAAGGTGTGTTGCTTACATCAGGCTAACAACATTGACTCTGCCAAAGAGGGATTCTGTGCTTTCCTGCACCAGTCCTTGAATACTAGGTGCATCAAGAGACTCAGTCCTTCTTGCATTAATGACTTCTGTAGGACCATCGGGTGATTCAAGGGTTGTCATCTTTGTGGTCAGCAGTGAAAATGACTGAAAAGAATATATATAAATATTTTTTCAATTTGACTTGAGCCTAGGCCTAGGCCTAACTAACTGCAATAGGCCTATGCTGCCACCCCCACCACCCCAGTAGGCCTACCGGTGCATGTAGCTAGGCCTATTAGGCCTATGTAGGCGTGCCGTGCCGTAACATGACGTAAGGCCCGTACGGCGTAGGCTAGGCCTAGCCCTAGCCCAGGGCAGGCTACCGTAGGCAGCATGGTAGGCCTGCCGCCTACCTAACCTAGGTAGCCATGGTAGCTAGGGGAAGCTAGGCTAGTTATGGTAACCATATCGACCAGGCATAGCTTCTTTTACGATATGACATTGACGGCTATTGCCTGGTACGTTATGGTTTACCC
>NMRB01001773.1:119457-152073 GCA_002633025.1 Notospermus geniculatus | reverse complement strand
ATTTCACACTCAACGGGATTGTAGATACGATAATTTGAGACATGAATTTCCTCTGTGATCACCGTTCAGATTGTCTCACGGCAAGATCCACGGTTTCTGATGTACCGTCGTTATAAGAGGTCACATGACCTAACGTTCGGCAGCATCTCGAGGGGCGGTGACGCGTTCATTACCCGGTGGTTACAGGGGGTATGCGAGGTCACACTCACCGGTGATTCAAGTGCGACATTAATTTGGTTTATACTTTTGATATCAGTAATTTGCTTCGGAATTGGATCAACTGTTCGTCCTAACTGCAGAAAAAGCTGCAACGCTGTGTAAGTAACCAAACACAGGAATGCACTCGATGTCTGATGCTCCGCGAGTTCACTTCTTGTAATGGTATTGATTAATGTGACTGAGAAATGTCAGTGTGGCAGTAACAGAGAAGATACAACGCCAACAATGGAATATATCGTCTGCTACATCGATGAGAGCAGACGCAGGTATTGGCTGCCAAAGTGGTGCAGTACGTGGAAACATCACTGGACAATTCCACGGTCTCGGACGTGTTTTTTCTCACTTATTCAGTGCTGTTTCTGCAAATTTTGGAACCACAGAAAGATAGGCCTACTCTAAGGGCAAGCCAAAAAAATTTTTAGTTTAGCGTCCGATTGGTTCTTGAAAATAGGCAAAGGGGATTTTTTAAAAAAATTTTTATTTTACTTTGGTACGAAGAAATTACAAAATCAGCTCCTCGATCCTGAGCATGTTATGTCACCACCCCGACCCCTAAGACTGGATTTTGTCACAAAAGTGCTGAAAATGCATGAAGAGCATGCTTTGGAAACTGTTGTTTACAGATCTACCGCTGGGCGGCGCTGTAATACGCGGTGTGGCGTGAAATTCAAACTGATAAAAAATAAAAATAAATTTCGCACAGCGCTGAAAATTGGCGCGGGCGGAGGACGATAAACTAAAGATTTTTTGCTTGCATGTCAGGTTCTTGTCCTTCTATGCCCCTGGTATGAATTAAGTTCATTGTGATTCATAATTAGTGCACTGTTTGCTAATTAGTTGCGTCACGGATATGACTTCGCATAGGTCACGTCCGTGACGCAACTAATTAGCAAAGAGAGTGCACTAATTGTGAATCACAACGGACTTAATTCATACCAGGGCCATAGAAGGACAGAAGCCTGACATGATGCAGGGTACTTAATGGTCCTTTGGTGCCATGAGTTGCAGAGACCGCACTGAACAGGTAAAAAAATATCACAAATTTTACCGTGGACTTGCCCCACGCCCGTCAGATCTGGAGGTTGCAGGTTCGATCCCCAATGAGAGGTCATCATGACGTCACTTTGACTGGCCGTCTGCCATACTGACGACTAACGACAAAGTGCACCTACGTGTACATGTAGATCACGTCGTGGTTGAGTCATACACACTCTATGACATCAAAGTACACCATGTGGGTCACTGACATATTGACGTCAGTTTGACCGTCAAGATGGAGAATTTTACTGTGATGACGTCATCTGCACAAACTCTGTAGAAGTCTTCATTGACCTTTTGGGTTGAGATTTTAACATGCTTCACAGTTGTCCCAACCACTGTCAAATTCTCGGTAAATTTGTAGGACTGTATTTACTTGGTTCCAATGACGAACGTGGCCTAGTCAATGTTGACAAGATCACCCACCGCTCTGAGAGCATTTCACTGTTCTCTTAATATATCAATTAAACTTGTTAGTTTTGTCTGCTTCGTGCCATGAGTGCAAATTTCAGCGGCAGATTTCGTGGAAATATCATAATATGGCCTTGACAGAATAAGGAACGGATGGACGGATGGACAGTGACATGATTGAGCACAAATTCCTCTTCTGGCTCTATTGTCATGACTTAGAAACATCAAACTTGAAGAAGCAGTGGATATGCTCTAGAAAACAAGACAAGTTAGGCCTACCTGCTCTAAGTAGGCCTACACGGAGTGACAGCCAATGCTCACACACATAGAAACTTCAAACTTGACGATGAGCAATGGGTACACCCTAAAAAACAACAGCTCTGAGTACAGCCAGTCTAGAAACTTCAAACTTGATGATGAGCAATGGGTACACCCTAAAAAACAACAGCTCTGAGTACAGCCAGTCTAGAAACTTTAAACTTGACGATGAGCAATGGGTACGCCCTAAAAAACAACAGCTCTGAGTACAGCCAGTCTAGAAACTTCAAACTTGACGATGAGCAATGGGTACGCCCTAAAAAACAACAGCTCTGAGTACAGCCAGTCTAGAAACTTCAAACTTGGCGATGAGCAATGGGTACACCCTAAAAACCAACAGCTCTGAGTACAGGCAGTCTAGAAACTTCAAACTTGACGATGAGCAATGGGTACACCTTAAAAAAACAACAGCTCTGAGTAGAGCCAGTCTTGAAACTTCAAACTTGGCAATGAGCAATGGGTACACCCTAAAAGCTCTGAGTACAACCAGTCTAGAAACTTCAAACTTGACGATGAGCAATGGGTACACCTTAAAAAAACAACAGCTCTGAGTAGAGCCGGTCTAGAAACTTCAAACTTGGCAATGAGCAATGGGTACACCCTAAAAGCTCTGAGTACAACCAGTCTAGAAACTTCAAACTTGACGATGAGCAATGGGTACACCCTAAAAAACAACAGCTCTCAGTATAACCAGTCTAGAAACTTCAAATTTGGCGATGAGCAATGGGTACACCCTAAAAAACAACAGCTCTCAGTATAACCAGTCTAGAAACTTCAAACTTGGCGATGAGCAATAGGTACACCTTAAAGGTGGTCTAGTTCAAACTGTAAACATTACGGTGTGCCGCCTATTGTCAACTTCTGGTACTAACAAATCAGATCAAATCGAATTAAATCTCGCCTTTCACAACTTTTTGTTTGTTTTTGAGCGTAAAATCATAAATATATTTCAGTTACAAGAATATTTATCAAGATAGATATAAAAATAGATACCGGTAACATTAATGTTTTGGTATACACGGTGCTGCCACCTGTCCGAGGAAAAATAACTATTATAATCAACCATGTAAATAAACAAACCGTAATGTTTACAATTCGAACTAGAGCACCTTTAAAAACAACAGGTCTGAGTTGAGCCATATTCTAGAAGCTTCAAACTTGAATGGGCAATGGACAAATTCTACCAAACACGGTACGAAATGGTTCAACACCTGTTGATATCCAATACCAGTCTGCTGTTTGAGCTCCTGGGGATTCTAGATGTCAACTTGATTGAAAATTCTGCAAAAGAAACCGACTTCAATACATGTGTATTTCATTTCAAAAAGTCTGACACTGTATTCGTTTCCATAAGGGAATGAGTTGCTAATCTGGTTACCTGGAAGGGGCTCGGAAGAAAACCAATAGTGTTTCCCTGAATATCTGGTTGCTGGTTGAGAGAAATCTTTGTTCCCGGGTATTAATCCACCAAGAGCTAGATCGCCATGTTCAGGGGGCTGTATTTGTGGTACCGGTACATTTTTGGGGCTGGCGAAATTTTTACCAGGGCCTTGGTATAGATATCTTTGGAAGTAGGGAAAGCTTTCATGTAATTGATAAAAGCCTCCACACACTCACCCTGAGGATATTGGAGGTTCCTGGCCTCACTCCCGTCATCACCACTGCAACATTACCAAAACACCGTTGTTTTGGGTTTTATACTAGTATTACACAAAACAATTTGAAAACCTGTTTTTGATAAAGGCCTGTCCACACCGTCAACATTTCCAAAACATTTCTAGAACATTTAACCCTTTCGGTCCGAACTAAAAGTGAAAAGTGTCCATTTCGTAACATGAATTTCTGATGTCCCTACAAAAACGTGCCTAGCTCCCAAAATATGCAACCAAAACTGGTGACAAGACACTCATTCTGGAGGCAACTGAATGGGCCACGACCTCATGCAGGTTTGCTTCTTCCAAAATGTCTGTGAGAGAAACAGGCCAGAGCCGAAGATGCAAGTTGTGAGGAAATACTTGCATAAGACCTATGTTTTCGTCAGGTTGCCAATCTTTAAATGTCTATATCTCCATAACCGTTGCTCCTACACATCTGAAAATTGGTCAAAATGAAGCTACTTTTTTCTCCTCTTTCTTTTGGCGCTAGTTGCGTCATCGTAGCTGCTTCCGTTCCGGAGATATAGCCATTTTGTCACAACAAGTCAGATTTGCACTTTGGCGTCTGTCAATCTAGACCCCAGGACAATCGTTAAAACGCAATTTTAGCCAGGTTTCTTCAAACGGAGCAAAATCGCATATTGGGGGGGGGGAGTCTCGCATTAAAAGATATGCAAAGCAGACGTCAGTCGGTCTACTGGTTACGATTCTAGGTCAATTTGAATGTGCGAGGGTGTGTGGTACGGCGGGAAAGGGTTAAGCCCTGTCTACACCATCAACATTTCGAAAGCATTTCAACAACATCCAGCTGCAACATTTCCAAAACACCGTTGTTTTTGGTTTGTTGCACAGTGTGGAGTGGACCTGCAACTTTTGCAAACAATTTGAAAACATGTTTTCATAATGTTGGATAGTGTAGACCAACCCCGAAACTGCCACCACATTTCCAAAACAGTTTCCAAAATGTTTTGTCGCAGAAATGTTTTGAAAATGTTGATGGTGTAGACAGGTCTTTAATCCCATTCTTTTCTGCGTGCTGCCTCCATCCAATGGGCGCATTGGAAAATCACATCGCGATCCCGACAAGTGTCTGGACACCACACAGATAGCTGCAAATACAACCACCCCTTTAGATACCTAATGATTGGATCATCAGTGGGTTCATAACCCACGTTCTCTGACCTCACTTTTGCCCACGAATCACTGACATTGTCTCAATTTCTCTTTCTTTGTGTTGTTTTAGGAAACTCGGCAGCCGGTGTTGAATTATGAGACGCTGATGGGAAAATACCCACGATTCCCTGACATTTTCGACATGAATGTATCCGAGGATCAAAAGACAAAGATTCTTGTAAGAATATTCTCATTGGTTGACAAAAACTCTGTGCTACTCCCCTTTAAAATCATGATATGTGTTCTGTACATGTACATCTTTAATACGGTTACATATGTTCAACACAAATTATTTCTTGTTGAACAGAAATTAATTCTTGTTGAACAGAAATTAATTCTTGTTGAATAGAAATTAATTCTTGTTGAACAGAAATTAATTCTTGTTGAACAGAAATTAATTCTTGTTGAACAGAAATTAATTCTTGTTGAACAGAAATTAATTCTTGTTGAACAGAAATTAATTCTTGTTGAACAGAAATTAATTTTTGCTGAACAGAAATTAATTCTTGTTCAACAGAAATTAATTCTTGTTCAACAGAAATTAATTCTTGTTCAACAGAAATTAATTCTTGTTCAACAGAAATTAATTCTTATTCAAGAGAAATTAATTCTTTTTGAACAGAAATTAATTCTTGTTGAACAGAAATTAATTCTTGTTGAACAGAAATTTATTATTGTTCATCAGAAATTAATTATTGTTCAACAGAAATTATTTCTTGTTCAAAAGAAATGATTTCTTGTTCAAAAGAAATGATTTCTTGTTCAACAGAAATTAGTTCTTGTTCAACAGAAATTATTTCTTGTTCAACAGAAATTAAGTCCTGTTCAAAAGAAATTAATTATTTCCTGTTCAACTCAAATTATTTCTTGTTAAAAAAATTAATTCTTGTTAATTAATTCTTGTTCAACAGAAATTCTTGTTCAACAGAAATTATTTCTTGTACAACAGATATTATGTCATTTTCTGGTTTCTCTTTTATTGCATAAATTTTCAGACTTTGAAAATAATGATAGACGATTTACAAGATTTTGAGTTCTGTTGTATATGACAATAGTATCCTTTATAAAGTCTATCATTGTTAGAAATTCCATCTGCGTTTCATCCAGGGAACTTTGGAATTGTTCGCTATTTATATTTCTTGTATTGTTGTTGACAATTCTGTCCTTTTGCAGAATGTCACTCCGTATATGAACCCGTGCCCGTACACCGTGCTACCCGAGACTCCCATGATGCAAGTCTTCCATTTGTTCCGAAGTATGGGTTTACGACATCTCCCGGTCGTCAACAGTCGTGGCGAGGTAGGAAAAAATGTGTGACTTTGTCAACAAAGTTTAGCTCTGATTAAACCTAAAAATACACGACGGAGTATTTAGAGAATTTCGAAATGAATTCAATTCCTGTAAAATATAGCGTAGTCATGCGAGAATTCAACAAAAAAAAATTCAATATCCGATATAAAGTTCCCTGAGAGATGCATAAATTTGGACTCGCCGTTTGTCCAGATTTAGATATTACGGCTATTTCTTCATTTAGGCTTTTTGTCAGGATATCATCATCCAGGCTAACCTGGGGTTTTACGCTTTGTTCGCCCGTGCTTTTTGAGACACGGGGTTTTTCCGAACCAGAGAAAACACGGTGAGCGGTTACACTTACTAAAAATGCGATTGGTAATAATTTCCATAACCCGGCGACAGGGGCACTGCAAGTAGGCAACTCTCCGTAATCAAGTGGCTACTGGAGGCGTGAAATAACCTATATGCATGTGCATGACTCATCAATTCGCATCGCCGTCTGTCGGGGTGCTTGGAACTACTGGTAGACACTGGGATTTCGCGGTTACACTACATAATACCCATGTCTAAAATAGCCCCGGCGTTGCCCCTTTGAGCTCGCTGGGGCTTTATTTAGACTCGGCGATTCGGCTTTATTTAGACTCGGCGATTTACAGGTGTAACCGCAAAATCCCCGGGGAAAACATGGGGATTTATGTAGTGTAACCACTGCTATTGTGTTTTGTGGTTTCTGGTTTGTAATCTGTGTGTTCACTTTATGGTGTCTGTTGCACAGGCCTAGGCACTTTGCCCATGTTGATTGAAGTTAGGGTGAATTAAACTTTATCAAATGAAAAGCTGGTCTGACCGAGGATTGAACCCAGAATCACGGAGGTGACAGGGGCTGAAATTTCCACCTGCGCCACTCAGACCTGCACAATCCAGTCTCATGTTCAAGGCTTTCAATTTCCAGGTAGAACTACCGTTAAACGGTAGCGCCCAAATTAGCCGTGCCCAAAATAAAAAAATTGAAAAAAAAAATTTGAAAAAAAATTTTGAAAAAAAAATTTTGAAAAATTTTTTTTTTTGAATTTTTTCCGTTCTGCTGCGTCACAAGCATGACGATATGGCGAATGACAGGAACTGAAATCAATGATTTTTGCAACGATAGGGCCGATAAGGGGCCCGGAGCTATATCTAAGGGCGACGTCTGTTTTGGAAATAACATCTGAAAGTGTAAACAAACTGTGGACAACTGAGAAAATATTTTATTTGTGAGCATCACTAAATCTTCCTGTTTTTTAGCCCGCTTGGCCGAAGGCCAAAAGGGCTTATGCTGTGCTTAGATGCCTTAGTGGTGGTCTGTCGTGCGTGCGTGCGTGGGTGCGTAACATTTGGCCTTGTCTGCACTCTAGCGCCTTCAGTTTTTGACGGATCTTTTTCATATTGCATATGTGTATATATGGCCCCAAGATCTAGGCCAAGTTCGATTTTGGGCATGCTGCGATTCCTACTATGGCCACTAGGGGGCGTTTTGTGAAAAATGAAAAATGCCTATTTCACACAAACGATTTGAGCTAGAATGCTTGAACTTGAACCGTAGGATGTACGTCTAATCATTTGACCTCAAGATCCAGGCGCCACGATTCCAAATTAACCAAGCGGGCACTGTGCCATTGGCACTATTTTTCTTTATAAGATGTCTTCATATCATCTGTAGCCATTACGTAAGGCAGGCGTGGCCGCGCAAAAATGGGCCCAAAATAGGCCTCTTGAAAATACCTGGTATGCCCTCATCCTGGAAATTGAAAACCCTGATGTTGTGGAAACGGTTGAAGTTATTGACAACCGTGACCTGCGTCTGCTCACTGTGAGAGTTGAAATACGTACAAGTACAACTTGTCTGATGCACGAAAGTCGATGAACTACGGTAATCTAAGGACAGATCAAAGTGAAAAACCACCAGATCACAGCATGCAAACACTTAATTTTTCATACCCCCAGGTTCCCCTTGTCGCCAGTGATGAGGTGTCAAGGTACACTTCTCTATAAACAGGATGCTACCCCTGTTTTGTTTTTAACACCTGATCTCACCTTTTGACATGTTTGTTTTTGATATCAGATCTATACTACCACTCATACAAACTTCATAAGGCCAGCAACGCTTTTTTTAATCGTGATTTAAATCTAATGCGTACATCCGAAATCTATCTTAGAAGGAAATAGATTTGGTCCTTTAAGCATGGCGTGGCGCAACCCTGTGATTTTTCGTGCGATTTTTAGGAGACTATCCCTTCCGACTGCTAGAGCGACTCTGGAGATTTGTAGGGTTTGTCACCTACTCTGCGGCAGATCGTTGCAACAAGCGACCAGTCACTGTGGCACCCCAGTAATTGTATCTCGTCTCATATCTGATTGCGTGAGTGGTCGTTCATTGTTTGCGGGAGATTGTTGCACTGGGCGATCTGAATGACCAGTTTCAATGGCCATCAGAGACCAAAGAATTTCGATCGCATCAAGAGACCAAAAATTCAACATGTTTAATTTTCGGTCGCAAAGGTCAACTGACCTTTGCAACTAGTCGGCCGATAAAAAAACGATGAAACTTCGTCCGCATACGATTCCGATGTGGTGCCACAATAGTCGGCGACTTCAGTCGCTTTCGGAGGTCGTCTGTCGTTTGCGGATGGTTCACTGAAATGGTCGCAAGTGTGGTCGGCGAGCGACCTGGCACGCAGCGGTTGCCTGTGTAGCAGCAGAAAAAGCCGAGGGTCCAATCTGGGTTTCGAACCCGGGACCTCGCGCTTCAAAGTCAAACGCTCTACCGACTGAGCTAAAGGGAATTTCCCGGTAGCCCGGGCTTGTAGGAGCGCTGACACTATTACACACTTCCCTTGCTTGGGAAGTTGTGTCCCCACAACTGCTTCAGGGTTCCATCCGCCAGACATTTAACCAGCTACAGACACTTTTCCGGCATCTGTAAATGCCTTCAACCATGTTGGGCGCCAGATGTAGCAGTTGAAAAAGCCGAGGGTCCAATCTGGGTTTTGAACCCGGGACCTCCCCCTTCAAAGTCAAACGCTCTACCGACTGAGCTAAAGGGAATTTCCCGGTAGCCCAGGCTTTTAGGAGCGCAGACACTGTTACACCTGCGACGTCGTGGTTGCATGATTTTGATCGCAGGTGTGCGCCATGCTTTAGCGAGATGGAACTCAACTGGTTCTGTGACAATCACACCCAATAGAAAGAAATCCTGTGTGCAATCTCGTACTGGGGGTTAATGAGGGTGTAAGGTCTGATTGGTGGTAATTGAGGGGGATAATTAGGACATTAACGGCCAGACATCAATTACCTGTGGCTCTATATACGGGAGATTTCTGTGTTATCTTTCCTTCAACTGAGAACAGTTAATGATTGGCTCGGGGCTCATTCAAGGTGCTACTCCAGAAATTACAGAAATTAATTCTTGTTCAACAGAAATTATTTCTTGTTCAATGAAAATTAATTTGTTTAACAGAAATTAAGTCTTACATGTATGCAACGGAAATTAATTCTTGTTCAATGGATTTTTTTTTCATCCAAAATTAATTTTTATTCAATGGAAAGTAATGTTTTTTCAACAAAATCAATTTTTTTCGACAGAAATTAATTTCTTTCAAAGGGAAATTAATTCTTGTTCAAAAGAAATTAATTCTTGTTCAACAGAAATTATTTGTTTTCAACAAAAAATAATTTTTTCAATGGAATATGATTTTTTTCTTTCAATGCAAATACAATTTTTTTCAATGAAATTTAATTGCTTTTCAACAGAAATAATTTTTTTTCAACAGAAATGAACTTGTTTCAACAGAAATTTATTTTTTTCAATGGAGAATATTTTTTTAACTGAGATTAATTCTTGTTCAACAGAAATTAATTCTTGCTCAACGGAAATTAATTCTCGTTCAACGGAAATTAATTCTTGCTCAACAGAAATTAATTTTTGCTCAACGGAAATTAATTCTTGTTCAACAGAAATTCTTGCTCAACAGAAATTAATTTTTGCTCAACGGAAATTAATTCTTGTTCAGCAGAAATTAATTCTTGCTCAACGGAAATTAATTGTTGTTCAACAGAAATTAATTCTTGTTAACAGAAATTAATTCTTGCTCAACGGAAATTAATTCTTGTCCAGCAGGAATTAATTTTTGTTCAAAAGAAATTTAATTCTTGTTCAACAGAAATTAACTTGTGTTATTTTCAGCTTTCCATTTTATTGTCTAGATTTTGAGAACACTATAAACTCAGTCGTATTATTCTCTTTTTTTCCAGATTGTGGGAATCATCACCCGACATAATCTGACCGTGGAGGCCCTTGAGGAAAAGATCGTTGAAGTTGAAGCCAAGTCACATCTTATGAATGACATCAATGTCGTCGACAACTATACAATGACATCGTAGGGTACCGTCCAGCGGGAAGGGTGCGTGGTCTCCCGTCAACAACTATATGACAACATCCTAGGCTACCGTCCAGCGGGAAGGGTCCAAGGTCTCCTAGGGACCAGATTTGTCATTAAGCCTAGTTTATACTTCGACGCAAACCCTTCGGCCTCCGACGCACGACCAAATCTCGAGACGCCGACTTCGGGGAATTGATTCAGAGTCCAGCGTACTTTAGCGACGGCGACCTGTTATGAAATGACTGATGTAATTACAGCTACGCGATCGGACGCCGACCAAATCGCACGATGGGGGTCGGTGTCGAACGCAAGATAGCGCGTCGGTCGCCGGCGATGGTCGTGCGTCGAAGTATAAACTGGGCTTTAGACACTGGATGTGAGGTTTATTAAAACACACCCAGGAAGTAAAACCTGATACCAA
This sequence comes from Notospermus geniculatus, assembly GCA_002633025.1. Lineage (NCBI taxonomy): Eukaryota > Metazoa > Nemertea > Pilidiophora > Heteronemertea > Lineidae > Notospermus > Notospermus geniculatus. The sequence continues at coordinate 141,127 of NMRB01001773.1, read as the reverse complement.
ACCTGATTTTGTGACTAAATCATGTTTGGTTTTCAAAAGGATCAATCGAACCAGGCGCGGATCCAAGATTTTTGGTAGAGGGGGGTCAGGGCCGCCAAAGGCGGTCGTTGCAGGCGGGGGCCGAAGGTTGCCCCGCTGACAGGGGGGTCTGGGGGCCTCCACCAGAAAATTTTGAAATGTAGAAGGCCGTAGACGTGATATCCTGGCATCTCTGTATCAAGACAGAAGCTTTGTTTTTACATTTTTTTGCTTATTATTGCAAATTATTGAGAAAAAAAAAATTGGTGGTGGCGAGCAGGGCGTCACGACCCCCAAAACCCCCCTCTGGATCCGCGCCTCTGAACTGTAAGATATTGCTCTTAAGTGTCTATAAATAGACACTTTTTTGTCAGTCGCTGTGTCAGTCTAGAATATTGGCTGATATTCATAAAAGCTAGCAAATACTTTTACTTCTAGTTTTGCAGTACATTTACATTGGACCTCACTGTGCAAATCTTAAGTAAAAGCATTTGCTAACTTTTATGAATACCAGCCAATGTGAACACGTCCAATTCTTTTGCAAGTATCAACGCCAAGGCCTTATATTTATGGGACCATTGAGACTGTTTAATTTAGGTGCTACTTAATTTCATGTGTTATTCATATCTACATGTCTGTATGTGAATTTTTAGCTCACTTGGTGAGCTGTTATGGTGCAGCGTCCGTCGTTGTCCGGGGTATTTTCACCATAACTGCACAGAATTCATTCAAACTTGGTAGGGTGGTAAAGCTAGGGCTACGCTACACCCAGATAGCATCAGCTAGCTGGTTATGTAATCAATGTGGGAACAATAGCATTGTTCTGTGGTGTGCTTGGGGTATTTTTGCCATAGGGCCTAACTGCTCAGAATTCATTCAAACTTGGTACAGTGGTAATGCTAGGGTATGCTGTATGCTACACCCGGATAGCCTCTGCTAGCAGGTTATGTAATCAATGTGGGAACAATAGCAACTCTATTGTTCTGTGGTGTGCTTGGGGTATTTTTGCAATAACTGCACAGAATTCATTCATATTACCCTAGAACTCAAGGCTTGCCCGGGAACATTTCGATTTAACATTTGTCATTTGTTCTTCTGGTACATTCAGCCAGGTGAGCACATGGTCCATAGACCATTTTATATTTGTATCTGAGTCCATGTGAAGCGCATTTCAATTAGTTGATTCTAGGCCTAATGCTATTTTCTTCGTGACTGAAGAAAATGTTTCAGAACTTCCCAGTTCTGTCAACCACTTAGATCACTTATACAGGTGGTGCCACCTGGTGTATGGTGGTAGAATCATTGTCATTCTGTAGGCCTACTGAGTTGTGTGGCCAATAGAGGGCAGCACAGCATTAAAGGAGCACGGTATTGGATATCAAATGTGTTGACTGCCGACGTAGAGGGAGCCACCTAGTGGCAGTAAGACGAACTACAAAACTGCATTACAAAATGTCAATTCGCCGACAACGTAGTTAGTCCCTGGATTGGAGAATGGCAGCGGCTGTCGAGAAAAAGTGGCAATATCGTGCTCCTTTAACTGAGGGCAGTGCCGGGTATGGGGATAGGAGTCAATTATGAATTATACTCCAGTTCTACGGAGATTTGTATTCTGAAGGTTGCTACACTCTCTCTACTTCACCATGCACAAATTAAAGGTGCTCTAGTTCGAATAGTAAACATTACGGTGTGCCACCTATTGTCAACTTCTGGTACTAACAAATCAGATAAAATCGAATTAAATCTCGCCTTTCACAACTTTTTGTTTGTTTTTGAGCAATCATAAATATATTTCAGTTACAAGAATATTTGTCAAGATAGATATAAAAATAGATAACATTAATGTTTTGGTATACACGGTGCTGCCACCTGTCCGAGGAAACATAACTATTATAATCAACCATGTAAATAAACAAACCAACCGTAATGTTTACAATTCGAACTAGAGCACCTATAAGGTGGCTGTGATGAAGATCGTGAACACGAAGAACCTCAGGATGAACATTTGGCGAAATCTTGGAAAAAAGAAGAAATGACAACAAAAAGTTTTGAAATTCTTTGTTTATCAACCTAGAAATCTGTTCAGTAGGAATGCACTGTAAAACATAACGATAGAGTTTTAAATACATGTATACATATAGATTTGCATCCATTTGATTCCTGCCTGGGGACACCATTAAGGTGGCGGTGGAGTTAGCAAACGCATCCAATTGAGGTCCGTTTTGAAATTTAATTGCACGAATGTGTTGCGACCGTAGTTTACTTTGCCAACGAAATTTGTGAGTTTATGTATTGTTGCAGATCTCCGAATTGAAAAACTGCACAATAATTAACTGATTATGTAANCACTGAGCTACTGGCGACTGGGAGGATCTGGCTGGAACTGGAGGGGACTGATCAATCGCAAGAAAGGGTTGATGTTTGCACCCTTGTGACTCGCTGGAACTGCCATTTGCCACAAGTTCCACATGTTCAACTCTGTAGCGACTAGTTGTACCCAGTTACATTCAGGCGCTGCGATGTACGCTGGCTTGCGACTGATCAGTGCCAGTTTTCTGAACGAAACCTAGTCTCGTCGAGTCTCAACGCCCCGGATGTTACCCGAGTTGCTGCCAGTCGCAAGTGCGATGTACGTGGTCAGGACATGACGACCGATTGGATGCTCCTAGTTTTACTGAGTTGCTGAATTTGCGATGTGCGCTCAGCGTGTACATCACCAGCGACTGATCAGATCAGTTATACTTACAGTCGCAAGTGCGATGTACGCCTGGCTTAAGCTGACATTTTTTCGTTGGTCCCAGAAGTGTTGATTTATACAGAGTTTACTGTACAGGGTGTTCCGAAGATGTTGGGACACCCTGTAAAATGGAATGTTGATTATTTGGACCAGTTTGAAACCATGCAAGGCTTGACTTGAACCCACACCACGACACCCGCTGCTGGTGGCCTCTGAACCATCTATGTTTGTTGATGGGTCTTTACAAACTCGTCCCCAGTGGGTTTACGTTCCACCAACACCACTGGAAAGGGCTGACCACTTCAGGAATACTGCGCATGCGCGATATACTAATTTATGAGGTGAATCACACCGAGGCTGGCACCCGCGGCATGATGTTCCCAACTAAACTATTCGTTTGAAATTGCTCTAATACTCAAACAACTTCGTGTTTTGGGTGTATTATACATGTATGGCTCTTTAGGCATATATGATCTTTTTCAGTCATCGAAGAACGAAATATTGTGTGAAACAAACATTTTGGCACGCTGCCAGCGGTTGTCCAGAAATTTTGGACAAGTCGCCAGCCCTTTCCAGAGATATCCTCGGATGAGGTAGATCTGGGTACGAGATTGGGGTCTTTACTGCATTGGTGAGCGCTGCGAGGACGCTTTATTGGGAAGGTCATGGGTTCAAGCCCGCAACAGGTTAAATGGGAGACTTTCCTGCCGTTAGAGGCCGCCTGTTAGCAGTCCTAGAACGTCACAAAATTTGACGTCAAAGACGTGAGCCACAGCGCCCACGTCATTATGGACGACGTTGCGGCATGCTTTTCTGCCCTGTGACGTCAAATTTCATGACGTTCTTGGACCGCTAACTCGTAGTGGCCTCTGCCGCCAGGAAAGTTCCCATTACAACAGTTGTAAAATGTAAGTATTTCCAGAGAAGTTTTATGGAAGTAATTCCCAGAGTACTCTCTAACAAACATGTTTGATGATAACTAACTACTCAAAGCCTTTCAAACTAACAAAACCCTGTAGGCCAAGGGCCGGTTGCACAAAACTCACGATAGCGCTAACTTGGTGTTAGCGCTAACTTTATGATAGATGACGTAAAAATCCCTTGTCTTTTTACGTCATTTAACATAAAGTTAGCGCTAACACAAAGTTAGCGCTAACATGAGTTTTGTGCAACCCAGCCCTGGGCCGACGACACAGAAAGTCTGATAGTGCTACCGGCGCCTATCGGCAGTTAGTTATAACACATTTTCCCATTAACTAAACCGCCAATAGGCACCGATCAGACTTTCCGTGCGGTTGGCCCTGGTAAGTGTGCATGTCAGAACATCGACCCAGCACACAGATTTGCACCTGCTTTTACTGGAGCGGGTCGCTAGTGTTTGGTTGAGAGGTGACACACACCTGTGATCTTGCTCACAAAGCATGGAATAGAGTTGCACCATTCATAGAGTCCTCTTAAATCATTGTTCAACTGTTGATGCACAATAGCATCCTGGGATGTTATGAATTCTTAACTGCTAATGCCCCATCACACTGAGCTAGTTTTCAGTACTTTCTTAAAAATGTTGCCGAACGGGCTCAAACTGTGCGAACGGAGTGCACGTAGTGGGAACTTTTTACAGTCTTCTTACGAACTTCATGGACGGGCTCGGACGGGAAGGGTGCTCCAGAACTTCGTGGCATATATATTTGGCCAACGTTACACGTTCTCGGCTGTTATTATGATTTTTTTAGGACGGGGCAGGACGTTTTGAGAACTACTTCAGTGTGACAGTACCTTAAGAGAGCTTTGCGAATAAGGCCTCTGGCTGAAATGATGCCTGCCTTTTCACAAAGACAACACACACATAAATCTGAAATGATGCCTGCCTCTTCACAAAGACAACACACACATAAATCTTAATAAATAGACATCATCCAATAGGCCTACAGTACAAATATCAACAACCTTAAATCTCATATATAAATAATAGGTGGCAGAATTCTCTGTCTACAAATATTATGCAATTATGCAAGGTAGAAATCTGTAATATCACAGTCAGCTGGACATGGTTTGTCTAAAACCACGCATGAATGTTGTCAAAACAATAATGAGAGGCGTCTGCTACTGCAAAACCTCGTCCCCAGCGGTCGGCAGCCACCTGTGAAGTAAGCAGCTTATTCCACTGAAGAGTGAGGGGTGCTAACTCTGTCTCACTCTATGTTGATAGTGGCCACCATATACATCTTGGTGTGACACCAGTACATCAATGTATGGTGACCTACTATCAACTCAGATTGAGAATGAGACTACATCACAAAGTGGAATGGTTTGTCCAAAGCCTAGCGTTCATCGGCCTTGCGACTGGAAGCAACTACCGGCAACGCTAGTTCCAGCCAGTTGCTCATGTTCTACTCATTGCCAACGGTTGCTTTGGTCGTCTTCAGTCGCTTCCGATGTACGCGTGCTGGCAATGAATTTCCTCATTTGTGGAGCACACCTGGTCACATGATGGAATCCCGAGTGGTCCGATCGGAAGACATCGGCAATTTCTGTGTAACATTCAGTACCATTGCCTGCCCGATGCGCGCGCTCCAGATTGAAGACTGGATTGTGCCACTTGTTGTTGCTTCCAGTCGCAAGGCCGATGTACGCTAGGCTTTAAACATGGACAGCAATGTGCCGTGAAACGGTTCGTCTAAAACATGGGCAGCAACGTGCCGTGAAATGGTTCGTCTAAAACATGGACAGCAATGTGCCGTGAAATGGTTCGTCTAAAACATGGGTAGCAATGTGCCGTGAAATGGTTCGTCTAAAACATGGGCAGCAATGTGCCAGAGTCGTCATTTTCTATTGGTATAAAAGTTTGATAATCACTCGGTCAGAAGGACAGTCACTTCATACTGTCCAATACTAAAACCTGTCAGAGAATAGCATTTCCTTCAACCACTCATGAAAAGAGAACGAACAACAGCAAACAACGGGTGCGTTCAAATACTTCCACCGTGCCAGCACGACAGCGATTGAATTGGTGATGACGTCAACATTCATGCTAGTTCGTGCCTGTTCCAAGTAGCCCTACCCCTTGAGGTGGGCGACTTGGAACAGTATCCCAGAATGCAACACTTCAACATGGCGGGGCAAAGCGGACTAAAGCCAAGCGCACATTTGCAGCAAAACTCAATGCGTTAGGGATGTTTTTAAAATCGACTGACCCAGCTGAATGACGAGTCGACTGCGTTGGGTGAGTCGACTTTAAAAACACCCCTAACGCATAGAGTTTTGTCGCAAACGTGTGCTTGGCTTTAATCTCTAGTAACAATTTTCTTGGCTGTCACTATTATCACTGATGCTTGTGGTATGGAGAGCCAGTGACCACTTGCTGCTGCTGTTCACAGCGACCGCCAACATCGCCTTTTTTCCGGCCATGATCTGCGGTAAATGATGCGCTGCTTCCATCATTTCCGTCTTTGAATTTCGCTGATGTCGGCATGTAGCAGACGACAAAATGCCGCCATGACAGTTTACTTGAGCCTGGCCCGATATCGTTCTACTAACGCATACAGCGCATGCCCGTAGTTCCCATCATGTCCAAACAAGGCCATCGACTGCATCTTTTGCTTTGTCCCAATCATGTCATCTTTGGCTATATGCATAAATTGTAAGTGAATCCAACCCCTACATGACCCCGACTCCCAGCCAATCAGAACCCGTGAAGCAAATCGCCGTTCGGCACTTTCTCTTCCCACACAGATTTGTAACACAGATTTTGATTGGCACGTCGATTTGCCTTCGCACACCGATGATGGGCTGAGGCTCTGAGCTCCTCAGAAGCGGGAAATGTGATGGATTCAAACCAGGCTAGATGGGCGTCAGGCCTGATAGACTGGGGAGAATCAGATGGTAGTTCCCTGATACATGAGGTTGGGGAAGCGCGGTGGAAGTATTTGAACGCACCCAATATCACACACATGCCATTCAACAGAACTGCTATCCTTGGACAGACTAACATGGTAGAAATTAAAATATCCCATACTAAAGGAAGGTTAACCAAATACCAGGTTGAAGTGAACGTGGAACTGAAGGGGTCTTTACATGTATGTGCATGGGAGGGCGACCATCACCAGGGCTGGGAGCTAGATCTAGAACTAGTCTCTACTGAATGAAATTGGTCAATGCACCATGGAAACGAATTGTACCATTTATAACAGCATGATGGACCCCCAACCGCTGGTATTGCAATCTCTGTACTCAGGGCCAGTATCAGTTACCACGAAAAAGCCCAGGGCCCAGTCGTCAGTTACCGTACCAGGAAAGCCCAGTGCCCACTCATCAATTACCAAGAAAGCCCCGGGCTGAGTCACCAGCTAGGCCTTCTCTTCATTCCCCATCCGATTGGTGCGAAGTTTTCGGCCGATATCTCCGCAACAGCTGGGTCAAATTTCACAAAACATACATCAATCGACTTGTCTTTCTTTTCGGTATCTTTCTGCTATCTTCATTTTTCGCGTAAGGCCGACATAACGGATCCCTTTCTCAAAACCCACTTCATTTCGCCACGGTGTTCAGTGCAGTTTACACGCGCACAATGCATTGCGCCATTTCAAAATGGCCACCATTTTGGCCATAAACATGAACTGCTGTTGGTGAAAGAACTTTGTCACGTTTTTTGGGGAAAATGACAGTGATGATGCCTGTAGCGGCAAAAAAGACAAATCGATTGATGTATGGTGTGTCGAATTTGACCCAGCCGTTGCAGAGCTATCGTTCATAAACCTCGCGCCATTCGAAAGTGGAATGAACAGTAGTATGAAAGCTGAGGGGCTGCTCATCATCAATAAGCACGAAAGCCTAGGGCCTACTGATCTTATCAGTCGTCACGTAAACCCAGGGCTTAGTCACCTGTTACCACAAAAGCCCGGGCCTACTTATCAGTTACCACGAAACCTGAAGGCCTACTTATGAGTTATCACAAAAGCTGAGATCCCCATCATCAGTTCCCACGGTTTGGCTGCTCGCCCTTCACATCAGCCTTGTCGGTCAACCTTCCTTCAGAATGGGTCATTTTCAATTTCACCGGTTCAGTAACAGTAGAAGTGACCGTAGCCGACGTCCGTACCGCCTTAGCACTCGTTGAGCTTTCACTCATCTTGTACCTAGCGCTAATTTTTGGTAAATTCAACGGCTGTGCGTACGGGCTGCCGTTCGCATTCGGCCGACCTCTAGGGATCCACTCGTCTTTGATTGGGGAAGCACTTCTGGCCCTTGCGGGCGACCCTCCATGCCGCCGGTTTTCCGACTCCCGCTGTGGTGATGACCGATGATCCACCCCACAGAAGAGGTAGGTAAAAGACTTGATATTTCGTATGGGGTAGATTGCCTGACCCTTACGACTCTTTTCAAATACTTCCACGCTGATTGCTGAAAGAACAAGACACGATTGTCAACTCATTGTAGAAATGGAACTACTTTCTTAGGAGATTGGAAAGTTGATGATTTCTTCTACCACTGTAAGGACATGCATGATTTCGTTTCTGCCTGAAGAACTACCGAGACAATGTGTATCACATTTTTTGCATCTTCGAAAACTTACTCGCGCCTACACTGGTCTGCCACGACAGCTTTTTATTTACCGGAAGTTCTCCAAGTCGGGCCTGTCACGCCAGGCGCTACAAACCCTCCCCCTGAGCCGGTTACTTCGGGAAGTACCCCAGCATGCAGAGCATGATGTATGATGTCACTTCCGAACGTAGATGCACACAGCCCTCGCATACATCAGTGTGTACATTGGCGTGCAAAAGAAATCGAATGCTGTCATGTTAGACACGTGTAAAGAAAGTGTCATGGTGGACAGTCAGAGCGCATCCGCCATGACAATTTACTCGTGTGTAACACGACAGCGTTCTTTTATTGGCCTCCAATGTGCATGTCTGAGAAAGCGCTAGTGCCTGGCCGGTGGAAGTAATCGAACACGCTATTTCTGGCAGTGAGTTCCAGAAACTGCACCATTTCTTGAACACAGCAGACGAGAGCTCTGTCTTCGGGAGTTCGTGTGACCAACCATACCTAGCGACTCTTCGACGATCGGCGGTACCACTTCCTTCAGGATCTCCGTATTGACATGTAACGAAGGGTTGATGTTGACCTCGATCAGCCAAACTTTCATATCAGCGTCTATCATGAAGTCCAAGCCATATAACTCAAAGAAGCCAACCTTTGAGGTGAGTTTGTGACGGACACTGTTAAACAGATGTAGCATTATTCTCTGCATTTGTTTCTGGAAGAGAAAACAGTGATTGTAAGAAAATGGACGGCAAATATGAATGGTATGGACTGCTACGGCATTCCAGAGGGAGGAGGGAGACTGGTTCACGGAGTCCTGAAGTCAGTTATGATTGTTTGTGGCTCGGTCGAAAGGGGGGCCACTCATCAGAGTTGTCATGTCTGGGATACCAAGGATGAAGGCGGCCACCCACCAAGACTGTGAGTAGGCCTATTCCAATGCGTGGGGTACCAAGTCGAATGTGACTGGAGAAAGCAGGGCTGTGACTGGAGTCTGTGGCTGCAGTAGTGTCAGTACCCCAGGGATGGCCTGTGAAGCATGGGGGGAGGGGGGGCCGACCAAAAATAAATAATGAAGAAAGTAACTGAAGAAGCTAAACCCCCCAATAGACATCCTGGGAAAGTCGGCCATGACAGATCAGAAGGGGTAAACAAACCTGGGCCTAGTGCCCGGCAGGGTTTGTTTACCCCTTCTGAGCTGTCATGGCCGACTTTTGCAGAATGTCTATACTAACCACACACGTATTCTTGACCCAGTCTTTCTCTAGGCCCTTCTGCTCCATTATCTTCTCATTAATATAGTCATTGAACAGTTCCATGCTCAACACGGTATCCTCCTTATTGTCTTTGTACAACGGATCCTTCTTCTGGACAAACTGAAGTGACAAACAGAGCAGACGGTTTGAGCAGACGGTACCTTCTGTTGAAGTTTTTTCAAAGCCTTGGAAATGAATTGGAAAAAAATTGAAGAAACATTCTTCAGATGGTTGATAGGAACAACCTTTCTTCAAATATTTTTTGATCAATAGGATTTATAGTCTGTTTAACCTTCAAGGAGCGTTCGTTCCTGATTGGGAGATTTGAAGATGAGCTGTTGATGATACCATCAAGAAGGGAGGCCATAGATGATTACAAGAGAGGTTGTGCAGCGGCCCGACTTCGACTTCAACTACGAGAATTAATTGCAGTCCGCTATGGACATCCTTGATAAAAACGATTCGATAGAAGTTTTCAATTCGTCAAACACTATAATTGAAGGCAGAAAAATTGGGCCTTATATAAATCAGAAGTGCGGATAAATAATGAATATTGAAGTCGTAATCCTAGTCGTTACGACTTGAAACACGACTATAATATTTGCGATTTACGTGCACTTCCGATTACGAGTCAAAATTATTCTGCCACAAAGTTATGGCATTTTACAATTTGCAAACGTCTGTCAGATCATTTTTATCAAGGATGTCTACAGCGGACTGCAATTCATTCTGGTAGCTGAAGCCGGAGTCGGAGTCGGAAAGGTGCTAAACCTCGCTACTAACAGAATTGCCCCTACCTGATTCGTGAGATGAGTGGTCAAGTCCATACTCTCCTTACAATATTTATGGCATGAAAGACGAATGTAACCGTCGTGGTAGAAGACTATGAATGGCACGGTGCTGGCGATGAGCATGTAGGAACGGATGTCAAACTTACGACCGTGGATGAGCAACGGATCCTTGAGGTATCTGGAACGGAACAGGTGAGACAAGTTACAACCTCAACCGACAACTGGTCTGTCCGAAAATGTGACCAGATATGGGAAAACCGGGTACAAGTCACCCAGGAGTCACCACAATGTTCAGTGCAGTTTACACATGCGCGATGCATTGCATCATTTCAAAATGGCCACCATCTAGGCCGTAAACACAAACTGTGACTGCTGAAAAAAACTTTTTTATGTCACCTTTTTAGGGAAAATCAATTTCCAGAATCTTAGCAAATTTTCAACCCCAACCGGGATCTTCTTCAGGCTGGCACTTTCAAGTCGAGCTTTACACTTCTGGTCGAGCTTTACACTTTGAGCTTTACACTTCTGGTAGCTCGACTTGAAAGTGCCAGCCTGAAGAAGACCCGGTTGGGGTGGAAAATTTGCTAAGATTCTGGAAATTGACTTCCAGTTTATCATCATTTTGTGTGTCAATTTTTGTGCTTTTTCTTTCTTTGGATTTTTAGGGAAAATGACAGCGATGATGCCTTTAGCGGCCAAAAAGACATACGACTGATGTATAGTGTGTCAAATTTGACCCAGTCGCTGTGGAGATATCGGCCATAAACCTCGCGCCAATCGGATGGGGAATGAAGAGTAACAACAGGGTAGTCGTCAAGGGCCTTGTCACAGGCTGGAGACGTGGGCCTGGTTTTCCCAGACTGGGTCACAAATACGAGAGGAAGACGTATTTGAGACCTTCAGTAGGGTGTATTCCCTGTACAGGAATGACCAGAGTCCTGCCACAGGTCTCACTGATGGTTATATTACCTCTGAATGATTCTAGGCATAGGTCTCTGGCTCCGTTTAGAGTTGGCAAACTTCTCCTCTCTCTCCCCTAAAAACTTGTGTACATCCTCTATCTCCCTCACGATGAAGATACCTTTGCCCTGATTGAGTCCGGTTGGTTTACAAATCCACATCTCGCCCTCTGAAATAAACAACTTCCAACATAAGACCATAAAGTGGAAACCTTCTTACAACAGTAGTAGGATATCGTCCAAATTATCATCCACACAGCCACATTGGGCCAAGGTGATCAACACAGCTGAAACTAGGAATCCACCATTGATTTTCAAGCTGATTTTGCGTTGTGACTTGCTTTGCAACTGGGCCCTCAATCGCCGTAGTGGCGAAGATGAGGTCAATTTCAGGCAGCAATCGGTCGGCGACCGGTATCAGTTGCTTGCGATCGTATTCAATTGCAAGTGGCAGGTTGCAAAGCAAGTCGCAACGCAGAAAATCAGCAGTGGATTCCTAGCTTAAAGCAAATCGCTCGCGGGGTTTGTTGACAGTTGTTTGTTGACATGTCCTGAATAGCAAGCACCGTTTTGAGAAAACGGCGAAAGGATTTTAGTTTAATGGGAAAATGCATTAGACAGCCAAACTTCGGAGGCGTATTCTGCAAAATCTGCTGTTCGAGATCAACAATGTGAATAGTACAAAATGTACATTTTGACCGACTGAATTTGAAAATGTCATTAATCCATTTTAACAAATTTTTAATGGACCTCATCCCCAGGTGCACGTTCGCATATTTGCACAGGTTTTGCCTATGACTGGAGCACGGCTTTGCCTGGAGGCTAGATTCACTCTCTGTGGGAGGTACCATCAAAAATCAAAACAAACCACGCGAGCCATTTGCTTTAAGAGAACAAACAGAACACCAACTTCTAAAGGCATTTCTCCACGTGCGAGTTTTCTTGGTGAGTTGGCTCTCAATGGCCAACTCACCCTTGTGGTTTCCTTACAGCTTATGCTTTAACCATAGTTTTCTACGGTTGAGTTGCCCATAGACAGCCAACTTATGGGAGAAAACTCTCACAGGGTGGAGCATCTTAAGCCAGGCGTACATCGCACTTGCGACTGGAAGTAACTGATCTGATCACTCACTGGTGATGTACACGCTGCATGCACATCGCAAATTCAGCAACTCAGTAAAACTTGGGGATCCAATCAGTCGTCATGTCCTGACCCGTACATCGCACTTGCAACTGGCAGCAACTCATGTAACATCTGGGGGTTGAGACTCGACGAGACTAAGTTTCGTACAGAAAACTGGCACTGATCAGTCGCACGCCCGCGTACATCGCAGCAACTGAACGAAACTGGGTACAACTAGTCACTAGAAAGTTGAACATGTGCAACTTGCGCGACTGGCAAAATCTCAGTTCCAGCGAGTCGCAAGGGTGCATACATGTATATCGACCGTTTCTGGCGACTGATCAGTCACCTCCAGATCGAGCTAGATCCTCCCAGTCGCCAGTAGCTCAGTGGTGACTAGTTGTCTCCAGTTGCAAGTGTGATATACGCTAGGCTTTACTGAGTCTCCAGGAACAAACCTTTGTATGTTTCAAAGAAAATCTCCCTATCGTTTCTCTCATCCAGGTTGTAGGTCTCTGGGACGATGTCGGTCATCTTGAACCGTGGAGGACGAGCTTTCTTCATGTTGGCACAGATTCTCTCGTACTCCTTCAGGCTGTTCAACAGGCCGAGTTTGTTCGTCATCAGGTTGCAGTTGGGGATGTGGTTTACCATCTGTTCACCTGGAAAAGATGGAAGGAATTATAGACTTGTTGAACCCAAAAGTGATGATGAAAAGGTGATAACAGGCCTTTCAATTACATAGAATTGGTTAGACCAAAAATAGATATCTATTTTTGGTTATACCCTGTATTTCTTAGGCTAATACATGTAATATGGGGCACACTTTGCGCTGATAGGAATTGGAGAATTGGAGAATGTCTGACATGTGGTTTCAGCCCTATTTCTGCCCAAAATTACAACCTATAAGTCTGTTGAAGATGGGGATTTGGCGTAGTGGTTAAGGCGTGCTGGCGATTGATGCCTAATGCGAGGGTCCGTGGGTTCGAATCTGGTAGGAAGCTATGTCTTTCACCTTAGAGACCCGTTTCTATTTCATGTTCTATAAGTCTATTGGGAATATCATGCTGCAACCAAGTCAAGTTTCTTGCACGAAGTGTTGCCCAGGATTCTTTATGGAAGAGTAGGCCTATAATGGGGAACAAGGTTGAATTCGAGCAATTAACTTTAATTTGGGCACACTTTTCACAAGTTACATTTTGGGCACACATCAAATTCACTAGGCCTTCTACGGCCTAGCCACGGTGAAATTGAAAGGCCTGTGATAATCCCTCACCCTTATGGCTAGGGCTCCACCCGACCGCGACGAGTTTGTGAGAGCGAAGACTTTATCACAAGTTCATCTCAAGCCCACTTCAATGCATCGCCAATTCGCTTGCAATGGCAACCTTGGCAAACGTTCGCAGGGTAGCGATGTCATCCGAACCTCATCGCAAGTTGACAATCGCAGCACAAGTGCATCACCCACAATAATGGAGTAACTACTCACCTTCCTTAAAGATCGTGTAGTTAATCTGACTTTTACACTCCGTCCATTTTAACCGCCAGTTCTCAACCGTTTTATCCATTGTTCTCTTCCAGCCTAGGTTGGCTAGGAAACCGTCAACTCTGAAAATAAAACATGTTGGTCTTCATTTGGAAAGAGTATGACTGAGGAATGGTAGAATACCTAAAAGATAAAAGGTCCAGACAATTCGTGTTGGTATGATCTAGATCATCCACTTGTGTTGGACTAGAACACATGAATTACTGCATGCAAGGCCAGATTTATGCCTTGGGGCTTAACTCTTTCAATCCCGGCCATTATTGGAAAAGACTGTCTTTTTGCAGGGGGTCCGACATGGGTCTAGTAATTTTGCTCTTACTCCTTAACCGTGCATGATTTCGAGGCCATTTTTTAACTGTGAATAGGCAAGACCACGCTGGTTATTTCATTCGTCAATGAAGCCCCTGCGACGCGGCGTTCTCGCACAGTCGCGTTTTGAAATGGCCCGCACTGCCATTCGACAGGGCCAGTTTTAAGCACACTGACGTACAAATAAATTTGCCAAATATTTCTCGGTGGTGTGGCGTGCAAACTGGACATGTAGGCCGATAGTGCGGCAAAAGCCCTTTCCAACAACGTCAGTCCCAGCGACACAACCGATTTGGAAGTATTTTTTCGCGATTTTTGAAAAAAATGTCGCTAAATCCGCGGTTAAGAGCTACCGCCCCCTCTCTTAACCTCTACTCGTCTGTATGTTCAGCGAAGGCGCGCGAAAAAGGGCTCAACTTGTGTAGAATTTAATTCCCTTTCATTTGCACCTAATTTCAGCTCAATCGGACCAATCATAACTGAGTTATGAGCAAAAGAATGTGGTGGTGTCGGCCATCTAACTGATACCGTGATATCACGGTCAGGGGCGTGAAAGTGTTAAGCCTAGCGCACATCGACCTTGCAACTGGAAGCAACTACTGGCAATGGCGTTTCCGGCAACGGTGGGCGACTGGCCGGAAACAGCAGCAACTATCAGATGCTCAAACAGGTCAATGTGCGCGCACCAGCAACGCTATTGCTGACCGTTGCCGCCAGTTCCATCCAGTTGCTCATGTTCTACTCGTTGCCGACCGTTGCTTCTAGTTCTCTTCAGTTGCTGTCGATGTGCGCGGTCTGGCAATGAATTTCCTTTGTTTGTTGAGCACACCTAGTCATGTGACGGAATCCCGAGTGGTCCGCTCGGAAGACATCGAAAATTTCCGTGTAGCATTCAGTTCAGTTGCCTGTTCGATGTGCGCGCTCCAGATTGAAGACTGGATTGTGCCACTTGTTGCCAAAATGACCAGTTGTAATCCTGTTGCGTTCAGTTGCCTTCCAGTCGCAAGGTCAATGTGCGCTAGGCTTTGAAGTCACTGCGGTGCTCCTCTGGGTCTCCCTCCCATATACAAGGCCACAGTTATGCCTTGGGCTGCCCAGAGCACCTTAGCAGACCTCTTGCCCCAAGACCTTCAGTTCTGAGTTGCTATCAACTTACATTGCGACACCATTGCCACCACCTATATAATAGAGTGGAGTCAGATTGTTTGAGAGGCTGACTATAGGTGGCGGTAGACGTTTCGGTTTCGTAGGCGAGGCTTCCGTTGATGTGTCCTGAGTGTTGTTGGGACTTTTGATGGAATCCCTCTTCTCTGTTTTCTTGTCTGAAGGAACAAAAGTTTGACGATGTTGAAAAAGGTTGCAGAGGAATAGAGGCCGAATAGAGGCCTTGCAATGACGTCATCCTGGCGGCCATGCTGGGGGGCACAGGGCACAGGGCGCAGAGGTGTGAGCCGACCGTGACGTGACTTGCGTGAAGTGTGCCATGCCATTGTTTGACGTTACGTTATTGGGACATGCACAGCTCATTTTGCTGCACCTCTGCAGCATGTGCCCCCCAGCATGGCGGCTTGTGACGTCATTTGCAAGACCTCTATTGAAAGTTGGAAGAGTTTTTTTACATCAGATATAGAAGACACGACAACCAGAGAAGTAGCATAGCAGATGATAAAATTGCACAGCCAAAGTTAAAGTCTGGGTTTATAGTCTGATATCAACTACGGTAGAGGTTCTCATCCGACTTTACACTTTAACCCCAGTCTATCCTGAAACCTTTCAGTAGAGCTCAGATGAGCTGCCCATTCAGCGCTACAATCGAGCATTTCTGACTGGTACCCATTTTAATATACACCTGGGTGGAGAGAGGCCAGTGCGGCAAAGAGACTTGCCCAAAGTCTCACGCCCAGTGGGATTCGAACCCGGGACCCTCTGACTGCACTAGTCGGAGACCCAAACCACTACACCACCGGGCTGGGAACGGATGAGAACCTCTACCGTAGTTGATATCAGACTATAACCCCCAACTTTTTTTAAAATTCCAACCCATATTTAGGATGAACCATGCGGTCACCTATGGTATGACTATAAGAGTGAACAAACCTGTCTCATTTTGAGGCTTGGGTTTAGAAGGCGATGATGATGATTTGGAGGGTCCAGATTCCGAAGCTTTCCTGGGTGTTGTGGTGGGCGTTTCAGATTGTCGTCTGTTTCCTGGGGAGAAAGTTTGATTTATCAGAGGACATCAAAGATACATGTAAGGAACACAGTTTGTTCTAAGCCACAATTTGAAGCAACACAAAACTGGAGTTTTTCCCTTGTTTCTACTTCTACATGTCTGAGAAAGCGCTAGTGCCTGGCCGGTGGTAAACTCCCCCGGCAGTTTCAAACTGCTACCCACTACGTTATCCGCGCTTAGAAACTGCCATTGTTGACGCCAATCTCAACTTATGACCAACAGACGGCGCTCGCTGTCGATTCAGGGAATCCCCATTTGGGAATCTGTGCGATACTCGCCAGCAAAACGGACCAAATTAGTGATTCTTGGCAGCTTTCATGAGGCAACTGGATTATATACCCTTCAAAATGTCCAAAACGTGGGGACAGACTAACAGGTGCGTGACAACATTGCTCATATTTGCAAACGGCGTTGATCTTGTTGACTTTCCAATCGCTTACTAGTATGAATACACAGTGTACATTTTGTACACATATCATAGCCAATCAGAAAGTGTGTTACTCCGGCGTTGGCTAAACCCGTGATGACGGCTCGTGATTGGATATCTCGTCAAAGAGCGCCATCTGTTGACTATAAGTCAGTTTTGGCCCCAATCATGCCAGTGTTTAGTGGGTCTATACCTACGGCCAACTAAACACTGGGGACGAGTGTAGGCCGGTGGAAGAAATCGAACACGCAACTTGTTTTATAAATTAGCATGAATTTCCCAGGGCCGGTGAGAATCTAACACCCAGGTGACATTAAGGTGTAATACTATGATAGGGTATTAGCATGCTTATTGGATGGATGTCATCCAAACTCCACGTAGTCTCCAGACAGACTCAGTTAAGTTGGTGGAGCTGCTTGGAGTATAGAAAGCATGGCATCACCTATGGTAGTACAAATTGTTGAGTTCACTTGAGTTTGAGAGATGAACTATTCATTGTAAACAGAAAAGAGCTGTTGAAGCATGTGGATGTGAAAATGTGCAAAAAGATGTTTAGATGTGCCTTGATGACGGAATATCAAATGGATACTTATCTCGGAGAGCAGACGATGAACCGACATGACAGGAGCTAAAAACATGCAGCCGGCGTAGAAGTCAAGATCACCAACAACACTCCTGGTAATCATGGCGATCAAAAATAAGTCAAAAGAATGTTTCAGTTGAAAAGGAGATACTGTGGTCGCGGAGTTATGCCGGATTGGGGGTGGTTCTATTTTAAACTAGAAATTGACTTACCAGTCAATTTGAAGACCGCCCTTGGAAATTGGGATACTAGTAGAGAGAGTTCACTGATAGCAAAATAATTAGCTGTCCAGTGCAAAGAAATGTAGTAGTATTTAATGAAATGGTCCATGGACCATGTGCTCACCGGGTTGGACATAATAGTCTAATGACAGAGGGAGGTACATATCAGTAATATGAGCAATCTGAGTCAAGTCATTCCCAAGTACATGAAGTAGGACTTTGAGTTTTGGGTTTATGCCACCTGGCGGCCATGTCCGATTGGGCCGGAACTTCACATGCACATGAAGGTCATCTGCAGGGGCCACATAGCACATTGGAATGCTTTGGGTCCAAGTCGTTCCTGAGTTACAGCACTTTGATGATTTTCAGGTTACGCCACCTGGCGGCCATATTGGATGTCCGATCATGCCGAAACTTCACATGCACATAAAGGTCATCTGCACGGGGCCACATAGCACATTGGAGCGCTTTGGGTTAAGGCGTTCCTGATTTACAGCACTTTGATGATTTTTGGGTTACGCCACCTGGTGGCCACGTTTGAAGTCAAATCTGGCCGAAATTTGACGTACATGTAAAGGTCATCTAGAGGAAGGTAAATATCAAATTTGAGCACTCTGCGTCAAGCCGTTCCCGAGTAATAGCACTTACTTGATTTTCAGGTTACGCCACCTGGCGGCCATATTGGATATCCAATCGGGCCGAAACTTGGTATTTTATAAGGTACCCCTCCAATGCATGTTTATGCAAGATATGAAGTCGCTCGGTGAAATAATGACAAACTTTGGCAGGTTCGTTACTTTTGTCGAACTTTGACCTCTGTGACCTTGAAAAGTAGGTCAAATCAAAAACCCGTTATATATGTTATGTATCCTTATTAGCTACACCTATGATAAAAATTTGGAGATGATCTAGTCATTAGTTCAGGAGTTATTGCACTTTTTGTGTTTTTGGTTTCCGCCACCTGGTGGCCAAGCTGAGAATCGGATCGGACCGAAACTTGGTGTCGTGGGTCGTCTGACCTAGGGGTATATATGTACCAAGTTTCAGATCAATAGCTCCAGCGGTTACGAAACGTGCCCTGCTAACGGACAACGACGGACGACGACGGACGACGGACGCACAACCATTGTATAAGCTCACCACGGTGAGCTAAAAAGGTAGCAGAGGGTTAATGGATGAGGTTCAATAGACAGCATGCATGATCAGGAGGTTAATGATCAACTGGTCATTAAGTGGGTCACTAGGTCATGGAAGTAGGTCCGTTCTAACCTACAATTCATCAGATTAATTTGATACCAAAGATGAATACCTTGGCTCAACTGGTCTTTACGTAGGTCACTATAGGTCACTGAAATAGGTGAGTTCAAACCTACACTTCATAAGCTTCAGTTTGATACCAAACACGACTACCCTATCTCTAGCAGTCTTTAAGTAGGTCAGTAGGTCATAAAAGTGGGTCAGATGGAATCTAGTCTTTATAAGCTTCAGTTTGATACCAAACACAACTACCTTACCTCTAGCGGTTTTTAAGTAGGTCAGTAGGTCAAGAAAGTGGGTCGGATGGAATCTAGTCTTTATAAGCTTCAGTTTGATACCAAACACGACTACCTTAGCTCTAGCGGTTTTTAAGTAGGTCAGTAGGTCATGAAAGTGGGTCAGAGAGAATCTTGTCTTTATAAGCTTCAGGTTGATACCATAACACGACCACCCTAACTCTAGTGGTCTTTAAGTAGGTCAGTAGGTCATGAAAGTGGGTCAGATAGAATCTAGTCTTCATAAGCTTTAGTTTGATATCAAACACGACTACCTTAGCTCTAGCGGTCATTAAGTAGGTCAGTAGGTCGTGAAAGTTGGTCAGATAGAACCTAGTCTGTTCATACCTCATATACAACTATACCTTAGATCATGCCACATATAGTACATATACAGATCAGCTCTCCTCACTTGACTTGCATATTCATTCCCCAAACGAGGATTAAAGCGAATTGATAGCGGATTTTGTTTACATTTGGCTGGTGTTTGTAAACACAAAATTCAGCCAATCAAAATGCACGAAAATTTCTTTGTTGACATTCTGGAGAAGTTTGTTTACATTTTTCCTCAAAATTCGTCCCTTTTCAAAGTCTATTTCTAAATCAATTTTTTTCGCTTTCGATTCGCTTTAATCAATCCACATGCTTTGCACTTTGATGACAAATATCATGTCCTAGTCCTAGTAATATGTTATTTTTAGAAGGCCAGGGAGCGCTTCAAAAAATACTGATTTAGAAATAAATAAATAGGCCTACAGACGCATTCATGACATTGTTTACAAAGTCCGATTTCCTGGTATTTACAACCAAGTTTTGCCTCGTGTATCACATCAATGTGGTTAGGAATGTTGTGTGTGCACGCCACCCTGAACAGCCGACAGTTCAGCACTAACCACAAGGCGGTGTACCAGAAACAGTCAGTCTGCTGGAATAGTGCCAGGCAATGTGACACAGCCAGTCCAAAATGTAAACAAAGGACACATGTCGACCGTCTAAGAATTGATGACACCACCCTATCTCCACAAAAGACGGAACAGCCACAATTGACGTCACAGAGGGGCCGGACTGTACAGTGTATTAATCCGCGAAAATGATGCTGAAACAATGCGTAAATATCGCGATAGTCGAGAGATAGTAATTGAATCATGACAAATAATGAAAAGTTACACTCTGAGAAGATAATTAAAGCTACGCTGGCTAAAGACCAGCGTACAATGTAGCTAAGAAAATGTGTTCACCGTCTGAAAATAAATTGTAACTCCCCCCTACGGAGCAGCCGTAGTCGCGTCACTGAGTACCTATGTATTTCAACAAACACGTGTCCTGGGTTGGATTCTATTGGGCTCTCGGGGATTCCCCTTTTTAGGTGATAAAGTCACAAAAAACACGCCAAACGATCACGGATTGAGCCAGTTAACGAACTTGACCTGTCTTTTATACTGATGTAGTCATCCCGTCAGTTTTAAGGTGATACATAATTTATTTCCGGAATGCAAACTCCAAGATATCCTCCTGGCGGCCATATTGAATATCGGATCACAACCAAAATCGATAGGGCACCTCCTCTGATCCACCCGGTTACACCACAAAAATATGAGATCAATCCGACAACCCGTTCTTGAGTTATAGTCCGGAATAGGATGCGGCGGCGGCGGACGCGGAAACCAACTGAGAACATAATGCCCCCATCTCAACTTCGTTGAGCGGGGGCATAATAATGAAGACAAAGCCAATACTAACCACACATGTATTCTTGACCCAGTCTTTCTCTAGGCCCTTCTGCTCCATTATCTTCTCATTAATGTAGTCATTGAACAGCTCCATGCTCAACACGGTGTCCTCCTTATTGTCTTTGTACAACGGATCCTTCTTCTGGACAAACTGAAGAGACAAAGAAAGCAGATGGTATCTTCTGTTGAAGTTTTTTCAGAAGTCTTGGAAATGAATTGGAAAAATTTTGAAGAAACATTCTTCAGATGGTTGACAGGAACCACCTTTCTTCAAATATTTTTTTATCAATAGAATTTAGAGTCTGCGTAACCTTCAAGGAGCGTTCCTGATTGGAAAATTTGAACAGATGAGCCGTGGATGACACCATCAAGAAGGGAGATAGTGGATGATGAAGGGAGGTAGTGGATGACAAAGGGAGGTAGTGGATGAGAAAGGGAGGTAGTGGATGATGAAGGGAGGTAGTGGATGATGAAGGGAGGTAGTGGACAACGAATGGAGGAAGTGGACGATGAAGGGAGGTAGTGGATGACAAAGGGAGGTAGTGGACGACGAAGGGAGATAGTAGACGACAAAGGGAGGTAGTGGACGACGAAGGGAGGTAGTGGACGACGAAGGGAGGTAGTGGACGACGAAGGGAGGAAGTGGACGATGAAGGGAGGAAGA
>NMRB01001773.1:90793-119376 GCA_002633025.1 Notospermus geniculatus | reverse complement strand
GAAGGGAGGTAGTGGACGATGAAGGGAGGTAGTGGATGACGAAGGGAGGTAGTGGACGATGAAGGGAGATAGTGGACGATGAATGGAGGAAGTGGACGACGAAGGGAGGTAGTGGACGACAAAGGGAGTAGTGGATGACGAAGGGAGGTAGCAGACAACGAAGGGAGGTAGCGGATGATTACTAACAGAATTTCCCCTACCTGATTCGTGAGATGAGTGGTCAAGTCCATACTCTCCTTACAATATTTATGGCATGAAAGACGAATGTAACCATCGTGGTAGAAGACAATGAATGGCACGGTGCTGGCGATGAGCATGTAGGAACGGATGTCAAACTTACGACCGTGGATGAGCAACGGATCCTTGAGGTATCTGGAACAGAACAGGTAAGACAAGTAACAACCTCAACCGACAACTGGTCTGGGCGTAAATACGAGAGGAAGAAGTATTTGAGATGTTCAGCAGGATGTATTCCCTGTACGGGACATCTTCGATAATCGAATGCCGATCTGCTCTCCACTGCGTTACATCGCACATCACCCTTCGAGAAATACACCACTCAGCGGCGTACCTTGGCACCATGCCAACTTTACCGGTCGACCAATCATATGACACTTTATAACGGGTCTTCGGCTACAACTCTTTGTACCACGATTCAAATTTTACAACACCGATTCTGATTGGCCTCTTCTTCTCGAGGCGGCAGATACGCCGTGGACCGGTCACTTTCTCGAAGGGTGATGTGCGGTGTAACGTAGTGGTGAGCAGATCGGCCTTCGATCATCGAAGATGTGTACGGGAATGACTGGGGTCCTGTCGCTGGTCTCACTGATGGTTTTACAGGGTGGCCCAAAAAAATGCAACCGCATACTTCCACTCAACTAGAACCCACATAATTGGTATGGATGGATGGAGAATCTTCTAAGAAGCAAAATGAGACCAAGATTGTCCAATTCGGTTCAGTTGTTTTGGTTCCAGAGCCATTTTTGTGAGGCAAAGTCAGCACGTCCCATTGCATGACTTGCCAATCAATTCCTCGCACTGATTGTGATAAATACACAAAGACAGAAGAAAGGAATAACTTAAACAATGAAATAAACTTTTACTTGCACCATTCATTATTACATAGCACTTAGAACCCAATACCTGACCGTCAAACAACTACCGGTATTATCAACTAGGCCTGACTTTGCTTCACAAAAATGGCTCTAGAATCAAAACTACTGAACCAAATCGGACAAGCTTGGTCTCAATTTGTTCCTCAGAAAATTCCCCATCCATACATACCAATAATGTAGGTGCAAGTTTAGTAGAAGTATGCAGTTGCGTTTTTTTGGGGCCACCCCGTATTACCTCTGAATGATCCTAGGCATGGGTCTCTGGCTCCGTTTAGAGTTGGCAAACTTCTCCTCTCTTTCTCCTAAGAACTTGTGTACATCCTCTATCTCCCGCACGATGAAGATACCTTTGCCCTGATTGAGTCCGGTCGGCTTACAGATCCACATCTCGCCCTCTGAAACAAAAAAACTTTGAACGTAAGTCCATAGGCCTAAAGTGGAAAGGTTTCCACAGTAAAAGTAGTAGGAAATCGTCAAAAGAATCATCTAGTAGCCAGGGTGTGCCAAGGTGGGCAGCACAGTTAAGAGAACAAACAGAACACAAATGCTTAAGGCATTCCTCCACGTGAGAGTTTTCTTGGTGACCTAACTCTGCCACCAACATGGGGGCACCATTACCATGGTGCTACCTGACCTTACTGACCCTCGCCCCGCCGAGGGTTGAACTCGGGTAGACGCATTCCAAGGTGGCGGAGAAACTTGTGTAAGTTAATTACGCGCTAAACTTTCGTTGAAAAAAAGTCGTTTTCAATACTGGTAGTTTTGAGTCACTTTCTGTGATTTTGAGGAATAATTTAGAATTACATGTATAGCGTGCGCGTTGTAAGTGAAGTGTAGGCCTATGTGAGACAACAACAACAACGGTGAACCTCGCACATTCGCAGTTCCGCACCCGCTTTGTGGATGCAGGTCGATTCAGACCCGAGTAGGCTCGCGCATTCGTTTATTTTACGTCATCACTGGTGGCAAATTTTCTACTCGACTCGACACTTGAGTAGGTGAATCGAAAGTCGGCCTTGTGGTTTCCTTACAGCTTATGCTTTAACCATAGTTTTCTATGGTTGAGATACCCATAGAGAGCCAACTTGTGGGAGAAAACTCTTACAGGGCGAAGCATTTTAAGTCTCCAGCAACAAACCTTTGTATGTTTCAAAGAAAATCTCCCTGTCGTTTCTCTCATCCAGGTTGTAGGTCTCGGGGACGATGTCGGTCATCTTGAACCGTGGAGGACGAGCTTTCTTCATGTTGGCACAGATTCTCTCATACTCCTTCAGGCTGTTCAACAGGCCGAGTTTGTTGGTCATCAGGTTACAGTTGGGGATGTGGTTTACCATCTGTTCACCTGGAAGGAATGACGAACCGGAGGAACTAGTCCATGACGTGGCGCTGACGAAGAACTCATTTAAAACTATGACGTTGAAAGTCAAGCCAACGTTATTTGCCATTTAATTCTGAAACTACACCCTACTTCTAGCCCGAATATACCTGAAGTAGCCAATTGAATTTCGAATTTTACACATTTATCATCAAGTAAAGGACTGACTCTATGTATCTGAATGTTTTCAAAAGAAGACCCCGGTTGGGGTCGAAAATTCGCAAACATTCTGGAAATTGACTTTTTATTTATCATATATTGTGTGTCAATTTTTGTGCTTGCTATCTCTTTGAATGTTTTCAAACGAAAATTCAAGTGGGAACATGTTGAATTTCATCGATAAAAGTGACTATTTGAGCATAAACAACAGACCGAAGAGCAACGTCATTGATTCTGAATGATGTATCGCACATAACGTCAGGGACGAGCGGATGCGCAACGTCAATGACGTTTTCAACGTCGCACACGGCCGTTTGAAGTGGAAATTATTCTCAAATGTTAATGAGCTGTGATGTCCCATGCGCTGCTGACACCAAGCGGTAACAACTGGTAATAATCATTCCGTCAAACGCTAGGCCCTTCCTCTTTATCCTTATTTAGAACGACCGTACAATAGGCCGTAAATCCATGTGTACGCCCATATCAAGGTTTCATGCCATTTTTTGACAGTAAACGACTGTCTTTAAAAAATCATTCTGTAACTTTGTACAGGGATCTCTCACTAAGCTAATGCCGATTGCTTCATGAAGAATCTCTTTGCCAGCATTTCTATTTAACGGCCCGCGTTTCGAGTAGGCATACAATGGAATACCATACAACGTACCTCCCATTCACACAAATTATAAAGGGTGAACAATGCCAAAAGAGGAATGAATTTCTATTGAAAACAGGTTTAAAGTCAAAATCATCGTTTATTCTCCTTGAATCAAGAAAATGATTCTGTAACTTATCAGCGTCACTTCTTACCTAATCAAGGTTCAATCTACGGGGAGAATACTTGTTTGTGTACTTCTAGCCAAGTGCTTGCAGTTTTTGACCGCAAACCGCAAACTAACCACAACGTTTGCCATATGGGCGGTCAATACTTACGAGATAGACGTGTACACGAAGCACTAGCTTCAAACAGTCGTGCGCAGCGCATGTGCTTTTGTGTTAAAACTGAGTTGTTCCCCAGCGCTTCCTTTGGGGACGCCGGTTCCCCATTACAGACTTGTTGAACCCAAAATCGACTATGAAAAGATGACAATCCCTCCCCCTTATGCTAGGGCTCCACCACGGCGACAAGTTTGCGAGAGCAAGGACTTTATCACAAGTTCATCTCTAGCCCACTGTTGATGTACATGTATTGTCAACAGGCGAATCTCAAATTCGCAGATCTGCGCACTTCCGCCTTAATCTCAACCAGAACCTCGATCTGAAACCAGCTGACGTGACGCGCCATCCATGATTCAGCAATGGTCGAGTGTGACGCAACGTCTTCGACGTCACTCTCATGGGGTTGTCTGCGTCACGTCATTCAGTTTCAGACCGAGATTGTGGTTGAGATTTCGGTTGAAGTGCACAGATCTTTGTCGTTTACGTCAATTTGAGAACGGTCTATTCACTTGCAATGGCAACCTCAGCAAACGTCCGCAATGTGATGATGTCATCAGAACCTCATCGCAAGTTGACAATCGCAGCACAAGTGGATCACCCACAATAATCGAGTAACTACTCACCTTCCTTAAAGATCGTGTAGTTAATCTGACTTTTACACTCCGTCCATTTTAACCGCCAGTTCTCAACCGTTTTGTCCATTGTTCTCTTCCAACCTAGGTTGGCGAGGAAACCATCAACTCTGGAAATAGAACATATACATGTAGCCCTTTAGGTAAACAACATGTTTGAGGAGTGGCAGGAAATAATAACAGGTTTCTAAGGTGAAGATATAGCTTCCTACCAGACTCGAACCCACAGACCCTCGCATAAGGCATCGAACGCCAGCACTCAGGGGCAGCACGCCTTAACCACTTCGCCAAATCCCCATCTTTTGAGGAGTGGCAGAATACCTTCAAGATAAAGGTGCACCTTAGATAACTTATTTTGGTCTAGATTATCCACTTGAGCTGAGATCACAACAGGCAAGAACACCCCACCTCCCACACAAAAGGCCAGAACTATCTATGCCTTGGGGCTAGAAGTCGACTCTGAGATGCTCTGGGCAGCCCGAGTCCTTCCCAGAAATACCTTGGGGCTAGAAATCTGCTGAAGTGTTGTGGACAACTCGTGCCCTTCTCCCCAGAGATTCCCTGGGGCTAGAAGTCTGTCGAAGTGCTCTGGGCAGACCAAGACCTTCCCAGATATTCCATGGGGCTAGAAGTATGTTGACGTGCTCTCGGCAGCCCGAGACCTTCCCAGAGATTCCCTGGGGCTAGAAGTCTGTCGAAGTGCTCTGGGCAGCCCAAGACCTTCTCAGAGATGCCTTGGGCTAGAAGTCTGTTGACGTGCTCTGGGCAGCCCAAGACCTTCCCAGAGATGCCTTGGGCTAGAAGTCTGTTGAAGTGCTCTGGGCAGCCCAAGACCTTCTCAGAGATGCCTTGGGCTAGAAGTCTGTTGAAGTGCTCTGGGCAGCCCGAGACCTTCCCAGAGATGCCTTGGGCTAGAAGTCTGTTGAAGTGCTCTCGGCAGCCCGAGACCTTCCCAGAGATGCCTTGGGCTAGAAGTCTGTTGAAGTGCTCTCGGCAGCCCGAGACCTTCCCAGAGATGCCTTGGGCTAGAAGTCTGTTGAAGTGCTCTGGGCAGCCCGAGACCTTCCCAGAGATGCCTTGGGCTAGAAGTCTGTTGAAGTGCTCTGGGCAGCCCGAGACCTTCCCCAGAGATGCCTTGGGCTAGAAGTCTGTTGAAGTGCTCTGGGCAGCCCGAGACCTTCCCAGAGATGCCTTGGGGCTAGAAGTCTGTTGAAGTGCTCTGGGCAGCCCGAGACCTTCCCAGAGATGCCTTGGGCTAGAAGTCTGTTGAAGTGCTCTGGGCAGCCCAAGACCTTCCCAGATATTCCATGGGGCTAGAACTTTGCTGAAGTGCTCTGGGCAGCCCGAATCCTTCAGTTTCAAGTCGCTATCAACTTACATTGAGACACCATTGCCACCACCTATATAGTATAGCGGAGTCAGATTGTTTGAGAGGCTGACTATAGGTGGCGGTAGACGTTTTGGTTTTGTAGGCGAGGCTTCCGTTGATGTGTCCTGAGTGTTGTTTGGACTTTTGATGGAGTCCCTCTTCTCTGTTTTCTTGTCTGAAGGAACAAAAGTTTGATGATGTAGAGAAAGGTTGCAGAGGAATCGAAAGTTGGAAGAATTTTATTGACATCATCTCTGGAAGACACAGGGACCAGAGAGGTAGCAGATGGTAAAATTGCACAGCCAACATTCAGCTTTGATAGGATTGACCACAGGATGAACCTTGCGGCCACCTGCAGTTTGACTATGAGGCCGCTTTTCCACGAGGCGTGTGCGGGCGTGGCGGAGGCGGGGTGCGGACGGAAAAATCGATCCAACGTATTTCCCTTCAGCTATTCGGCTGCGGAGCAGGTGGATGGGTGTGGACACGTTCTTTCGAATCGGTCATGCAGCGATTTTTTCGCCGCCCGCTTGCTGCCCGCACGGTATTGCCTCATCAATTTCTGGGAATTCCCCTGCTAATAAAGAAATGACGGAAATTGAAACAGGCTCCACCGACCAAAGACCCAAACCCTGCGAAAACTCCCGTGTCTGCGCCTATTTTGTGGAAACACAACACCCACACCTGCACCCATGCCCACATCCGTGTCTGCACCCGCCTCATGGAAAAGCAGCCGAAGAGAGAACTAACCTGTTTCATTTTGAGGCTTGGGTTTAGCAGGTGACGATTTGGAGGGTCCAGATTCCGAAGCTTTCCTGGGTGTTGTGGTGGGCGTTTCAGATTGTCGTCTGTTTCCTGGTGAGAAAGTTTGATTGATTAGAGGACAAAGCAAGATAAGGACCAGTTTGTTCTGGGACACAATTAAAAGCAACACAAAATAGAAGTTTTCCCCTTGTTTGTACTTCAACTCGGCCCACATCTGATGACCACTCACTACCGCTGGTATAGTAAGGTCTACCGTCTACCTGCTGAGGTGGGTATCATAAATGGTGAGAATCTAGTATCTATGTCGGTGGTACTTCTTTCATTTGCATGTACACTACAAAACATCTCGGCCGACCGAATCGAAACTCCGATAGCACTAACAGTGCCTAACAGAGAGGTATGCAATACCTTTTACCATTGCAGAGTTTCTCTGTTAGGCCCTGTTAGTGCTATCAGAGTTTCAATTCGATCGGCCCTGGATTGTCACGCTAAGGTTACTTTAATAGGGTATTAGCATGCTTATTGGATGTAAAATCTTCCACACTCTGTGTCGCCTCAGTTTAACCCAATAGAGCCACCTACTTTTTTTGCACTTTCCATCTGTAGCTTACAGCGCCCTGAACCGCCACAAAATTCCACTACATTATGTGGAATAGAAAGATGTACATGTATAATGAGTCAAGCCGGTTTATGGCGGTATCGGCATCTTGTGACATGGCGGTCTACAGCGCTCCTGGCAGTAATTGATGATTTTGATTTCCACATTAGATGTGATGGGTTTTTTGTCAAAAAGTGGGTGTGTCTTCTAGGTGGCTCATGGCAGGGCGGTTTAGGGTGGCATGGGCTCTATTGGGTTTGGTGGAGCTGCTTACAGAGCATAGAATGCACGGCATCATCTACGATATGCAAATTTTGAATTTGAGAGGTGAAGTATTTGTTGTGAACAGAAAAGAGAGTTGTTGAAGCAAGTCTGGATGTGAAAATGTGCAAAAAGATGTTTAGATGTTGTGCCTTTATGACGGAATATCAAATGGATCTCTGACAGCAGATGATGAACCTGACGACAGCAGCTAAAAACATGCAGTCGGGGGAGAAGTCAAGATCACCAACAACAGTACCGGTAAATGGCGAGATTAAAGGACCACGGTATTGCCACTTTTTCTCGACACCCGGCACCACCGCACCAATCTCCCAACGAGGGACTAACTACGTTGTTGGCGAATTGACCCGGCTTACTACGTGCATTTTTGCAGTTCGTCTTACTGCCACCAGGTGGCTCCCTCTACGCCGGCAGTCAAATAACGCATTTGAGATCCAATACCGTGCTCCTTTAAGTCAAAAGAATGTTTAAGTTGAAAATAGATATTTCCGCGGTACTTCCCATTTTATCAGATCTACATGTAGTTGAACTCAATCTAAACATTCCCCCAAAAGATAATTTTCAGCATGCAGAAGATTGATAAAGCCTTGTTCACACTGCAGGCGCGGTGCGATGCGGCATTTTTTGCGCCTGATTGTTTCCACTGTTAAGTCTATAGCTGTTCACACTTGCAGTGCGAAGCAATGCGGTAAGAAGCGGTACAACGTGACAAGCGATTTCCACCACCCCGATCGCTCCTGCAGTATTTTTCCACGTCGAATCACCTGCCGCGTGAGGATACCGGCATATCTGGCAGAATTTGAATGACATGAATGATGTCACTTCCGCTGATCATGACCACCGCAGGCAACCGCATCGTGCTATGTCAAAACTGACACCACTTGGCAATTTTTTCCAATGCATTGCACCACATCGCACCGCACCGCACCACCAGTTTGAACATTAGGCTTCAGCAGATCAAAGCAGAAGCTGCATTTGTGCGTAGACGAGAAAATAAGAGAATAAGAGCGATGATTTCTTCTGATCTATGGACGAACCTGATTTCTTCAACTCCTTCGAGTTGCTTTTACGCATTGTGCAGAACTAGGCTAGAAAAAAAGGGGACCTTTGTCAGGTGGCAGGGCCGGATCCAGGGGGGCGGAAGGGGCATACACCCCCTATTTTTGGCAGAGCAATGATTTTTTTAAACAAGAAAAATTTAATCCCATATATGTAAAAATTTGAGTATTTTGCCCTTAGATGCCAGGGAAATGCATCTAAAAGCACTTAAGTTGTCAAATCTTTCTGGGGAAGGGCCCCAGACCCCCCCCCATTTGGGCTTCGGGCTTTTTGTGCTCCCACCACCTCCAGGACCGTCGAGCTACATGTATTCCCCCCGCCCTTTCTATCAGTCCTGGATCCAGCCCTGGCCTGGGTAGGCGATGAGACTGGCACTGACACACTAAATATGGAAATGAGAAGGAGTGGTTGAGGTATGCGTCAATAACTGGGCAGAAACAAAAATGGAATAGAGGGATGCGAGACTAGGCCTGATCTACGGGACCTCATACTCTCAACACAGGGTCTTTCGGACATTTCCATCAGTTCTGAGAGAGGCAACAGAGCCGTGTGAAATGACTTGAATATTTAGCTAGCAGCACACGTCACAACTTCCGTTGCTCGTACAGGCAATTTCGTGGTTGGCAATTTTTGTGACGATTGATGGTTTACAGCAGACGTCACCACTCAGTGGTCTCGTGTGCTGCTGATTGCCATGCATCACCACAACTGACAACTACGAGCAATTTTCATGGTGAGAAATCAAAAGCCTGCAGCACATGTCACCACTTCCGTTGCTCATACAGGTCATTTTCGTGGTCGCCACAAAAATGGCCAAGTGTACTGTGGCCGGCAACGATCACTCACCACGGAAATTCTGTGGTGACCACGAGTTGCCACAAGTTGCCTGAAATCAAACCGGTTTGATTTCTCACCACGAAAATTGCTCGTAGTTGCCAGTTGTGGTGATGCGTGGCCATCAGCAGCATGCACACGAGACCACTGAGTGGTGACGTCTGCTGTAAACCGGAAACCGCTACAAAAACTGCCGACCATGAAAATTGCCTGTATGAGCAACGAAAGTGGTGACATGTGCTGCTAGCTAAACCGGTTTGATTTTCGGCAACTCGTGGTCACCACAGAATTTCCATGATGAGTGGTCATTGCCAGCCACAGCACACGACACTTGGCCATTTTCATGGCGACCACGAAATTGCCTGTATGAGCAATGAAAGTGGTGACGTGTGCTGCAGGCTGCAGGATGACATGAAAATGACACGCCCTTGACACAATAACCTCACCTTCCATTGAAATACCTGGATGGAATTGTTCGGCACTGTGGTAGGCCTACAGCTTAAACATTTACATAGTTACTGGTGTTTACATCGGGCAGAGATTCATCGACACTTGTGTTATGACAGCTGTTTCATATTCAAGTATTTCCATATCTGTGTGTGTACATGGTGATAGTGATCAGATCCATGAAAACTAGGCCTTGATTGTTTTGGTGTTATCGAACATGACACCATCATCTATATTATTATTGCTATTAAATGTATAAGGGCTTTTTTACACAGAGTCAGTTCGAGGCCAGTTCACTTACTTTTTGTAGGCCTACCATGAAAAGGAAAGGATAGTAGGCCTACATGTCGCAATTGGCATTTTCACGGTACAAAAAGCAAGTAAACTGACCATGATCCGCATTGAACCAACTCCGTGTAAAAAGGGGTACTGCAGTCTTCAATCTCTCTGGGCCGCTCGAAGCGCTGATCACTCAAGATGGGTGAGGCAATGCAGGGAGAGTGATCGTCATTCCCCTCTGGTGACTGCCGTAGGCGACCATTATTGCCCTATGCAGAAGGTATGTTCAATTACTTTGGCTATTCACAGGTGGCACCCCAATCGAAATTACATGAATTCGCCTGAGACTGCCGTAGGCGACCATCGTCGCCCTATGCAGAAGGTATGTTTTTAGTTAGTTTGGCTATTCACAGATGGTGCCCCATTTGAAATTACATGAATTCCCCTGAGACTGCCGTAGGCGACCATCGTCGCCCTATGCAGATTGTATGTTTAGTTAGTTTGGCTATTCACAGACGGCGCCCCAATCGAAATTACACGAATTCCCCTGAGACTGCCATAGGCGACCATCGTCGCCCTATGCAGATGGTGTGTTTAGTTAGTTTGGCTATTCACAGGCGGCGCCCCAATCGAAATTAGTGGACTTCCCGAGAACAGAGAACCGGAAACTCTCAGCGGTGTAGCCTACAACTTATCTGGACAGTGTTTCTGCCAGGAATTTTTTAAAGAGGGGGACAAAGAGAAAATTTGACAGAATTCTTGGTCAAAAACACAAATTCTGACTATTCTTGACTTTTTAAAGCCCCACTGTATTGAATTTGAAAAGCACAAATCATCGCCGTGATTCTTGACGTCAGTTCACGACGTCACGACCTCAGCGTAGTGTAAAATGCACTATGCTCCATCTGAATACATTAGAACTCTCCCTGTCGTTTTTTTCTAGAAAACTAGGCCTTGATTCTCTGAAGTTGGTATGGAGGCAAGCATTTTGGGCACCTACAAGAGGCCATGAGACCTCTATGTGCACTCTCCTAACATTTTGAAAATATCGTAAAATTCAATACAGCGGGGCTTTAAAGAGGGAACATACACACTGCTGGGAAACTCGGCAGTGAAAGGGTTAAATGAGAAGATTATCAAACCCACCTGTAACCCAATAACGGGATACCGAGGGAAACGCAGACCTCAGTCGCCGTGATCCAGGACGTGCGGAGTGGGAACCACGGTAATGATATTCATTCATTGCGGCGCAGAGGAAGCACATTCCGAAAAGTCAAGTGACTGTGTTGGACATGACGCTATGTCACGAAGGGCGGACAGGGAAAACCCAAGAAAATTCCACGTGAAACACTCTGCAAGTCCGCTGAATAAAAATTGTACAGAAGAATTCAAACTGGAAAATGTTCGGACTGAATTCCTGGAGTAAGTCCACCAGTAGTCCTTTGAGGGTTGTTCCTAGGAGTTGAAGTCAAGATAGGCCACGAGGACGGCACAGAGGAACCACTGAGAAAGTTGTCCAGGAAACCAAGCCACCTAACAACTGATGGGCAAGTCCGCGGTCAAATTCGAGATATTTTTTTTACTTGTTCAGTGCGGTCTCTGCGGCTCATGGCAACAAAGGACCATTAAGCCTAGCGCACATCGACATTGCGACTGGAAGCAACTGAACGCAACAGTCACTATCGATTTGAGCGGAACGCGCACATCGGTTACGACAGGTCATTGCGGCAACAAGTGGCACAATCCAGTCTTCAATCTGGAGCGCGCACATCGGACAGGCAACTGAACTGAATGCTACACGGAAATTGTCGATGTCTTCCGAGCGGACCACTCGGGACTCCGTCACATGACTAGGTGTACTCCACAAACAAAGGAAATTCATTGCCAGACCGCGCACATCGACAGCGACTGAAGAAAACTAGAAGCAACGGTAGGCAATGAGTAGAACATGAGCAACTGGCTGGAACTAGCGGCAACGGTCGGCAATAGCGTTGCCGAGGCACACACATCGACCTGTTTGAGCATCTGATCAGTTGCTGCTGTTTCCAGCCAGTCGCCCACCGTTGCCGGAAATGCCATTGCCGGTAGTTGCTTCCAGTCGCAAGGTCAATGTGCGCTAGGCTTTAAGTACCCTGCATCATGTCAGGCTTGTGTCCTTCTATACCCCTGGTATGAATTAAGTTATTTGCAGTGATTCATAACTAGTGCACTGTTTGCTATTTAGTTAGTGCGCCACGGATGTGACGTGTCTGATGTCACGTCCGTGACACAGTTAATTAGCAAACAATGCCTTAATCATAATAATAATGGTGAGTTCTTATATAGCGCTTCATAGTGTATTACGCTCTTTAAGCGCTTCACACATTATTACCCCCCTATGATTCAGAAACCTTTCTGTAGAAACCAAAGGGCAGCCACAATATAGCGCACACGATGGACATTTCAGGCCAGTTGAGAGTTACAGAGTGGCACGGCCGGGGATCGAACTTGCGACCTTCTGATCACGAGTCCACAGCCCCAACCATTATGCCACCGCGCTCCCCAAATCATGAATCACAAAGAACTTAATTCATACCAGGGGCATAGAAGGACAAGAGCCTGACAAGATGCACGGTATTTCATCTTTCTGTGGTTCCAAAAGTTGCATAAACAGCACTGAATAAGTGAAAGATTGTCACATCCGAGACCGTGGACTTGCCCTGATAGAGCAAGTTCTGCACCTGTGACAGGACCTGATCAAAAGTCCTCCTTCTGTCACTACAAATCATGGAAATGGATCGTCCATCCAGAGCATCAGTACTCCAGCTGAATATTCCTCGTGTGATTTTCCCGACAGTCTGAAGCATGACCACTCCATGGAGTTTGTTTAACGTCACACGGTCTGTAGCTACTGGTAATGGGGCATCAATTATGGATTCTGATGCATAATAAAACCGGAGTCAGGCTCGCAACATGCCGCAACGTCAATGTTGACACACGTACAACGGCTAATAATAGTCGCCAGGTGCGATGAATGGGGAAATAACATCACGTTTGGAGTGGTGTTCATGTAATTTTTGATTCTGAATAAAACGAACACAAAAACAGACAGCAGGGATTAGTATCCAAGAGCTCTTGGCTATTAGAGTTGAGTTTCAGAGCACTCTTGTCGGTCAACAGCTCTTTATTTTCCCCTCATACATCATTTGAGTGTTGAAAGTGGGTTGTAACTACAAGGGGACACCTAATTGATGGGTTTCAATGACACTTACCAAATTGTGAAAGTGATTTAAAGTCAAATGTTTATTGTCAGTTGATGGTTTGAAAATGATAAATAAAAAGTCAATTTCCAGAATGTTTTCAAATTTTCGACCCCAACCGGGGTCTTCTTCAGGCTGGAACTTTACAATGTGAAACTCTAGAAAAGACTGAGCTGAGCTGGTATCCAACCCAAACAGGACGGGACCCGTCCTGTTTGGGTTGGATACTTCAGATCTACATTTGGGTTTCAGCTCAGTCTTTTCTAGAGTTTCAGATTGTAAAGTTCCAGCCCGAAGAAGACGCCGGTTGGGGTCGAAAATTTGCAAACATTCTGGAAATTGACTTTTTATTTATCATATATTGTGTGTCGATTTTTGTGCTTGCCTTCTCTTTGTGATGGTTTGAAAAAGTTGCTTCTGTTCCTGGGCCAGACCTGTCAGAGAGATCATGCTATGACCCTTTGGGTGTTGCCGCCAACGGTAGGTCAGCAACACTTGCTGATGGAATAAACCGCCAAACCTCCTTCCAATGTGAGGACAGAAGGCTGCAGTCTTCAGAGACTGCAGAATCGCTCTGCTCGTTTGATTACGCTCACCAGCATTCTTGAACATATTACTCTGGTGCTATGTAACCTTCATTGGCTGCCAGTGAAACTCCATATTGAGTTCAAAATTCTAGTCATTGCCTATAAATGTCTGCACGGTCTTGCGCCACCTTATCTCGAACTGTTTTTTATTCTCCTAGCAGAAGCCTCCGCTCTTCGGACTCCTTAAGGTTGACAGTGCCAAGAACCAGGAAAGCAATTGGAGACCGCTCCTTCTCATGCATTGCCCCAAGGCTGTGGAACGGTCTCCCTCTGGCTATTCGATCTGCCAGCTCTCTGTCGGCCTTTAAAGCGAGTCTGAAGACGCATCTTTTTAGATCTTTTTATGGGTGCTAGTCCGCCTCCTTTTGGGTTTTTAATGTGTTGATTTTCGTCATTCGTTTTTTTTTCTTTTTAATTTTCTGTAAGGGGCAGTGATATATATATGAACTGTGCCATATAAATACCATTTTTATTATATTATTATTATTATTATAAGGCTAAAGCCACTGCTCCATGTGAGAGTTCTCATGCGAGTGGGCTCTCAATGACCAATCCATCATTGTTGGTTTTCTTATGACTTACGCCTTGACTAACGACACAAACGACTCCCAATAGTTTTGCAAAGCTGTGTGATGTGAAATTTTTCTGTTAAACCTATAGCTGTACACACTTGTAGCGGGACGCAATGCAGTCAGAAGCGGTAGGACACGATAAGCGATTTCCACTGCACCCGATCACTCCTGCAGTATTTTTCCACATGGAATTGCTTGCCGCATAAGTTTCACCGCGGCCATCATGTTCAATGACATTTCTGGCACAATTTGATTGAGCACCGCATCGCGCTGTGCTGCGCTATGTCATAACTGACACCGCTTGATGATTTTTTTGAATGCACCTCACAACATCGCACCGCACCGCCAGTGTGAACCAGGCTTAAAGGAGTTCGACGTCCAAGTTGTAAACAAACCAGTTTGTTTACAAACAGTGGTCGGTAAACTAGTTTTATTCCTTCGTGAAGGTGGCAGCACCAGTAGCGTCCCGTGATCGTTAGACTGGTGCCCGGTCCAATGCAACTCGCTCAACCACTCACTGGTTCTCTATCTACACTGTGCTGCCACCTATTATCGGTGATATGTACTGAAGTGAATACCTAGTCTCGCGCAGCCAACCGTTTCGTTCCGCAGGTACTGCGACACAAACGTTCGATCCTCAGATTCGGCTGGGTGACCGAGACAAGTGAATATCGTGTTTACAACTTGGTCGTCCAGCTCCTTTTAAGCTGAGTTGCCCATTGAGAGCCAACAGTTGCCCATAGCCAGCCAACTTGTGTCAGAAAACTCTCATGTGGAACAGCGCCTCAACACAGCAAATCTGACCAAGTCTAGACTTACCTGGTCAGGAACAGAACCAGTGTGTCCACTTACTTTTTTGAATCAGAGCCTGCAGCCTAACGATAACCTTTCTGTCCATCGAATCAGCTGGACCACTGATGCATGAAGAACGTCAACGTAGTGAATCCCCAGCCAGAACGACACAGTTGTTGATCATTCCAAGTATGGTACCAACAAGTGGAATAGAGTTAAAACTGCCAAGTCCCTGAGTTGATGGAATGGGACAACCATCTCACCAAAGTAGAAGGTCAGATTCCAAACGACCAAAGATAGAGGGCCGTATTTACGAAGCGCGATAATAGGTCAACACGCGTGTAAATTCATAGTTATTCAGGTTAAGGGCCTAGAAAACCACTGTTTTGCAACCTTTTACGCTGCTTATTCGGCAGCGTTTACCCACAGGATAATCACACCCGGTTAACATTCCTGCGTTTACGTGCAGGAGGATCGAAGAAAAGAGTTGAATGACTCTAAACAAGGCCTGTAGGTTGTTCAAATTTTTTTTGTCCTCCTTGACGAGCTACATGTAGACACAAGAAAGTTAACTATGGGTGATTATCCTGCGGGTAAACGCTGCCGATCAAGCCGCGTACAGGTAGCCAAACAATGGTTTTCTAGGCCTTTAACCTGAATAACGAGGAACTTACACACGTGTTGAAGCAGGGTTATATCTAGGCCATTTTAGAGCGGCGGTACGCCGTGCCGCCAAAAGGGGGCGCCCATGTGCCCTTTTTTAACCCCCTAGGGCGCCGCTCTGCCCCTTAAAATTTTTTTTTTTTTTTTTTTTTAAGTTTTAGTACCTCCTAGACCCTCTGCCATGGTCTCTTTTGGTCGTATCACCTTAGAAACTGCCATAAATTGGCTGTTGACTGGAGTTATAAAGACATTTTTAACTGACAAGCCTCTCAAATTCCGTTAGTCGAAATGTCGCGAATAAAAAGTGTCCTTTTCTAGGTTGAAGTGCCCTTTTCACAAAGTTTGCACCGTGCCCTTCTGAAATCCTATATATAACCCTGGTTGAAGCTAAACACCCTTTGTAAATTCGGCCCAGAAAGTCTCACTCGAAGTTCCTTAGAACGATAGAATCCAATCAGATTTTCTTGGGAATCCACGAAATCGAACAACAAAGTTGGAAGATCATGAAGGGTCTCGCCAGAACTGACGCAATTGTCTGCGACTCCGATTTCTGAAAGTCATTTTGTTCCTGTCTCGCTTTTTATGCATAGAATTGAAAGTTGTTTTCAATATCAACCAAATCGTACACCACGTAATACAAAATGCAAAAGGTTTGTTGACGAAATCGCTAAGCAACAGGGAAAGTCCTGTAATAATCTCTACGCTGAAATGACCACTTCGTCGATTTGTTGTGAAGTGGATCAATAAAGCATTAGCAAATTAAAAGAAAATAGAAATTTAGTAACGCCGAGGTGGCGGGAGCTGAAGTGTACAACAGTAGCATGATGACTGGGAAGTGCCTCACCCAAGGTCACAAACAAAATGGTAGGCCCTTAATTAGATCAAATTATCTATGTGTTGCTTGTGATGATTTGGCTATGACCGTTATTGAACTGCACGGGCCAACATTCAGCGGTTTTGGTGGCTGTGAAGTGTGCCGCTTACTGGTACGTCCCTCTGCTGTTGGGGGCGTTCCGAGCCCTGTGTTTCATCAGACTTGGGGTGGCTGACAGAAGAGTAAATCATGACATATACAGCTTCTGGGCTTTAACCCGTTAACTGTGTAAATTAATTTTTGTTAAAATTTTTCTTTCTTAGAAAAAAGTTTCCAAAAGAAACGATTTGACACATAAGGTTCCGGACGTAAAACAACGTCCTACGCACTGTGAAGCACCATTTCCTTGCAAGGCGTACTATTATGCCTTATGCAAGCTGAGATCCTCGGGTGTTTTTGGCGGTTCCCTGTATTTCGAAATGACGTAATAGTACACCGTACCCAGTTAAGGGGTTAATTAAATCAAGTTATCTATGTGTTGCTTGTGATGGTTGCCCTATGACCGTTATTGAACTGCACGGGTCAACATTCAGTGGTTTTGATGGCTATGTAGTGTGCCGTTTACGTCCCTCTGCTGTTTCATCAGACTCCCTGACGGGGGTCGCTAACAGAACAGTAAATCGTGACATATACAGCTTCTAGGCTTTAAAGGTGCTCTAGTTCGAATTGTAAACATTACGGTTTGATTATTTACATGGTTGATTATAATAGTTATTTTTCCTCGGACAGGTGGCAGCACTGTGTATACCAAAACATTAACGTTATCTATTTTCATATCTATCTTGATAAATATTCTTGTAACTGAAATATATTTATGATTTTACGCTCAAAAACAAACAAAAAGTTGTGAACGGCGAGATTTACAATGTAATTCGATTTTATCTGATTTGTTAGTACCAGATGTTGACAATAGGTGGCACACCGTAATGTTTACAATTCAAACTAGAGCACCTTTAACACTGGGTACAGAACGAAGCCCAGGCTCTGTTTATGCAATGTCAACATATGATTAGCGTAAAAAGCATTTGAATATTTTGCCCATTTTTTGATAACAAACCTGTCCATAATGGGTTAACGCGACCATTACCCAAGATGCTGTTTGTTGCCTAGGAAGTAAAACAACTGTTAATGAATGAGGAAATTACCCGCGCCACATTAGCGGATATTTATAGCAGCTATTTCAATAAACCAATATCCAATTCATTTCAGCAGAGCGTTGATTTCCAGTAACGCCAACTTCAGAGTGCCCTCTGGCATTATGGGATACTGGTTGCCTGGTAACATATAAACAGAAGAGCAGGTAATGTGCTAGGAAGACTCAGGTCCTCCTCTCCTCTGCGTGACTCAATAATATGTATTCTCCCCCACAACCATTACCAACCGAACTAAGATTCAGAGTTTCCGCCAGAGGGTAAAACCCTTAAAACCCTTAAACCCATACCCTTAAATTTTTCCAGGGTACGGATCCGTACCCTCAAAAACGTTGGGTAATCACTTTTCTATGATGATGCCTTAAAGGGCCTCTAGAGGCAGCTCGCCATTAGGCTACTATCAGTACCGGTTCTTCGGCCAGGCGGCGCCACTTTAACGTAATAATCACTAGTACGAGGTATTCAACCTGGGTTTTCCCCGTGGTTTTCCCCTGCCATGCTGGCTGCATCTAGAGGCCCTTTAAGCAACTTCAAGAAGTCAATGTTGTACAGTACATGCAGTCTTTATTTGATAAATTCACATATTTATCAGCAGTATTCATTGTTTTTCACCATTTAACAGCAGTATTCACGATGGCAAGTTCGACAAAGAGTTTGTTTGGTCACACAGGTCCCAGATTGCAGGACCTGGAGCCTTCCAGGCCCCAGCCACCCAGCCTATCCCAGACATGCCGCACGAAACCAAACAACTGGCATGACCAAAAAAAAAAATTAAAAATTTTTTTTTTCAAAAAAAATTTTTTTCAATTTTTTTGTCCGTACCCTCATTTTTTCTCTGGCGGAAACCCTGAGATTGGAAACTTTCAGGAATAGAACCGAACAAATCATGCAGAAGAGATGAGCGAAAGGCAGGGTTCTGCCGCTGCTGGTCGGCAACGGATAGTCCCATCCAGGACGCAGAAATGTCGACCGACACTCGGCCTAAAAAGAGTATTTTCCGACCATCAGAACTAACGAAGTCTGCCACGAGAGATGCCTGCCACACACATATCCGAATTTCCTTTCTGTTCCCATTCACCAAATGCGCTTCCCGGCAGGGTGTCCTGATGCAGTTCTCACCAACGGGTCATTTTGACACCAAATGAGATCATTATTTCAACTCTGAGGTCCCAGGAAATCGCATTTCAGCAAATTTTTCTGGGGGAGGGCCAGGACCCCATTCCGACCGGCACTCGTTCAGTCCTGGGCAGAACCCTGCAAAGGTGGGGAAGACAAATATGGAGGAGTTGGGATGGTAGCCGTACACCCCTTCTGCCAGATCAGAACTGATGATAACATGACTTACAGTGGCGGATCGGCNGCAATTCCTGGATCTGCCACTGACTTACTTTCAAAAGACAGGTAATCCCGTGACCCCAGTTCAAAATTCTAAGCCCAAGTTTCCAAGTGAGGCCAAGCCACTAGAACTAGCTCCACAGTGAAAGGAAATTTTCGCATAAAAAAGGAACAACACCGAAAAACAAGCAAAAAACACGAAACGATCATGCAGACTGGACCTCCTACCTACCTCGGACAATCAGAGCACTTGTTATCCAATCACGACTCGGCGTCCGGCGTCCGCAGAGATAAATAAACACTGTTTTCTCTTCAAACACTTTTTGTACGCCCAACACTTTTAGTGCCTTGATTTCCGTCGGCATTTTTATCAATGTGGTGAAAATCAAGCGAGGTTTGCAGAATATTCAGGTGTCTTTAGAAGCAGTTTGCAAATCTCAGAGTTTTCTGTGATTTCATGATGACATTAGCTACCCTTGAGAGACGATAGGCCATCGAAGGGATTTTTAGCTCTTGATGGTGAATAAGCCAACACAATGATCTCAGAAGTTATGCAGATATAAACAATGCAATCCAAAGAAAATAGTGAGGTTTTGCAAACCTGACGAAACACGAA
Source organism: Notospermus geniculatus (assembly GCA_002633025.1). Classification (NCBI taxonomy): domain Eukaryota; kingdom Metazoa; phylum Nemertea; class Pilidiophora; order Heteronemertea; family Lineidae; genus Notospermus; species Notospermus geniculatus. The sequence continues at coordinate 99,694 of NMRB01001773.1, read as the reverse complement.
GTACGAAATACGAAATTCAACTTCATTTCCAGGACCTAATGTATTTTTAGAAATGGTTGGTACCACAAATATCCTTGCTGCCAGTGCGTCTTTTAGCATATCATGTAAGACTGCGAGAGTTATGGTGCATCTTGAATTTTTAAATTTCCACTTCGTAGATATGAAGTGGAAACGAAAAATAAATTTCAAAGTTTAAAGGTAATGTATCATGACTTCTTTGTTTACATTCAATGTTTGTAAACATGGATGTTTACATTATGTTATTTTAGACTTTTGGAACAAGCCAACTCACAAAATTGAACACTTTCGGCGTCACAAGAATTTCTAGAGGGGCATGCCACCAACAAATGACTCATAAGACAAAGAAAGACTGGACACAAACAAACAAAATGTAAATAAACAATGATTTTCGTGGCCCGCGAAAATACCCGTGATACGTTATCTTTAATATACACCGTACCTCTATCGGTCTAACGTCATACGCTAAAAGACGCTCTTGCAGCAGGCGATATTTGTGGTACCAACCATCTCCTGAAATACATTACGTCGTGGAAATGAAGTCCAATTTCCTATTTCATACTTCGTGTAACGGCAAACGCTGAAAGACACTTTTGCAGCAGGCGATATTTGTGGTACCAACCATCTCCTGAAATACGTTGCGTGATGGAAATAAAGTCAAATTTCTTATTCCGTACTTTGTGTAACGTCATACGCTGAAAGACGCTTTTGCAGCAGGCGATATTTGTGGTACATGTACCAACCATCTCCTGAAATACATTACGTCATGGAAATAAAGTCTCATTTCTTATTCCGTACTTTGTGTAACGTCATACGCTGAAAGACGCTTTTGCAGCAGGCGATATTTGTGGTACCAACCATCTCGTGAAATACATTACGTCATGGAAATGAAGTCCAATTTCGTATTTCGTACTTCGTGTTTTCTCAGATTTTGCGAAACCTCACTATTACCCGAGGCAGTCAGTCTCACTTGAAAAGAATCACCGTTCAATTATCGTACAAAAAGCTATGATGTACAAATCGGTCTATCACTGTTTATCTCCGGCAGAACGTCAACAACATCACGCCGTATCAGAATAACAAATATGAAAGGATTAACACTGTTGTCCTGGTGATGATGTTGATTCAATTATTAATGAGTTGACCAATTATTCAATAGGATCACATTGACTGAAGAATCGCTGTCTAATCAATCGACCACATCCTGTGAACCCCTGATGCTCTTCAAACAATCGATTGCCCCCCTCCAAGAAACTTCGTCGATATTCTATTTATAGATCCACCCAGAATTCCCTGCAGTGGAATGCTCCCTCCCCTCTCCATAGGTGTAATTTAGTATGCTAACATGACAATAGATGTCAGGGTGGGCATCATGCATCTTTCACTTCTGTTTAGACTAGTACCTCATCCTACCAACCTACGCGCTGCAGTCGGGGCCATTCTCAACTTAGAGCTTGAAACTGTGCCAGATTTCAATATCTAATGTCGTACAAAAGTGGCCATATTGAAATGGAAGGATATGTGATGCGGCGTGCCGATTACGCAGACTTGGCGGAGTGTTCTTCCGCTAAGAAATTGTTCGCTGAATATAGTCTTGAAATGACAAAAATCACACATTATGATCATTTTGTGTACTTTTATACTCAGTAATCATTAGTGCACTGATTGAAGGGAGTCCATACGTTTTACATGAATTCCATTGAGTAAAGATCTGAGGGATTTTATTACAGTTATTGTCATTAACGTAAGCGGCGAGAGCTACTTTCCACGACCTTCCCACTTGCCCGGCATCATCACCAAAATGTGTAATTAACTGGATTACTGAAGTGTCACTTTCAAGTCCTAACATACGCAAAAGTCTGATGTAAAATTGTTAGGACCGGGTACTTCTGTTTATGACTTTTGTCCGATCAGTGATTTCCCAGGAGACTCTGGGGTTCACACACAAAGGTTAAAGGTCAAATCTATTGGCGCATATCAATGAATAAACTCCCTACGCAGTTGTGTACCGCGCCCCCTTCGGTTTACTCGCTCTCCACAACTGCTTTACTTCGTGGAAGTCGCTGCGGTTGGTCAACAGATGGCGTCTGGGCCTGGCGCGAGTTTTACAGCCTATCAGCACGCTGCTTTCAGAACTCTTTGGCCCGTTGCCAATGGATGTTCTTTTGCTACCATGGCTACGAATCGCTCGGCCAATGAAAAAGTGTCTCAGGCCAGCTTGGTTACCGGTTGCTCGGTGCTCTCATTGGTCGACTCTCTCAGCGCCATCTGTTGATCGAACGTGGCGAGTTTTACGAAGTAAAGCAGTTGTGGAGAGCGAGTAAACCGAAGGGGGCACGGTACACAACTGCGTAGGGAGTTTAATCAATGAATTAATCATTTGAATATCTTGGTCTGTCGGCGGCGGATGGCAGCACCATTTCACGGACCCAGGATGCTATTTAGAAGCAACTCTTTACCATAACATGATATCAAAGAGTTGTAATCTGGACGGAATATCACAACATGATATCAAAGAGTTGTAATCTGGACGGAATATCACAACATGATATCAAAGAGTTGTAATCTGGACGGAATATCACAACATGATATCAAAGAGTTGTAATATGGGCAGAATATCACATGATATGAAAGAGGTGTAATCTGGATGGAATATCGAACTTTTAAGCTTAAACTTTTTTATTTCAAGGAAGCAGAAGAGCAACAATGGTAAAATGGATGGAATCTATGCTGGAATGTTGAAAGGGTTTTGAACCCTGGAAACGGACACTACCGGCGAGCAAAACATGGGTTGGGTCTAAAGCTTTAAACCTTTCTACAGACCTGGTGAATATAAAACATGGAATGAAAACCCCTGACGGATGGAATAATGTCTGGTGATCAAATTGCAACAGATGTGACCCGCTCTCGCAAAACCAGACGCTTGTCGCTCTTACCTTGGCAGGTTGAGACCAAATGTTCGTCAGTTTCAGTATTAGTGAGGTTTCGCAAATCTGACGAAACAGGAAGTACGAAATACGAAATTGGACTTCATTTTCATGACGTAAAAATATTTCAGGAGATGGTTGGTACCACAAATACCGCCTGCTGCAAGAGTGTCTTTCAGCGTATGACGTTAGACCAATAGAGTTACAGCATACATTAAACTTTATAATTTATCTTTCATATGAAGTGGAAATTTGAAAATTCAAGATGCACCATAACTTCTCGGTCTTACATGATGTGCTAAGACGCACTGGCAGCAGGGACATTTGTGGTAGCAACCATCTCCAGAAATACATTAGGTCCTGGAATGAAATTGAAATTCATATTTCGTACTTCGCGTTTCATCAGATTTGTGAAACCTCACTATTGTCTGCCTATTATGAAATCTGAAAGAATCTATTTCTTCCATTCTCTCTTGGTGTCATCTCGGTTTGTTTAGGCGACATGTGACTCTTTTCGTGTTTAGGCGACTTTTCATGTTTTCTCTTTTCATGTTTAGGCGACTTCTGAGCGGCATGCGACTGTTTTCGCCAGCGCACGGGTCACAGATATGAAGGCCATTTGCATCTTCTAGTAAAGACATCACAAGTTTTTAAGACTATCACCATGTTAGGACTGGCCACACATCATGTTAGTATACTTATCAATCAGTAAGTTAGTGACAGCAAGTCAAAGCACGTTCACACAGTCATGTTAGAAATCACACATGTGAAGATACATCTCCTGGTAGAATCTGCCAGTCGTCACACTGTTTGTTACATTTTGGTTCCCAAAGCCACCGCTAGGGCTAGAAGGCTTCGGCTCTGGCTGCCATCTTTGCGACAAAAACTCGTCGCGGGTGCGTTCATAGATGATTATGTTGACATCACGGGTTATTTTTAGAATGGGGTATCCGTAGCCACGTGGGTGCTAAATGTCATCGAACATGCCGAATCGCGCGGAATGGCAACACCGAGGACGTTTCTTGATGAGAATGTTTGTATGTGTTGCAGATCTGTAACAAAAGCTCAAAATCATCACCGTTTTTTAGACCGGGGAGAACGAAATTTCACAGGAAAATGGACTCCTACAATGACGTCAGCAATAAAATGCCAGCCAGAGCCGAAGACTTCCAACCCTAGTGGTGGCTTCGGGAACCAAAATCTGTTTGTTAGTCCGCAAACGTCAGTCAACGTTGCACAAGACGATCGAGTTATCACACCGGCAGCTAGCTATACTATTGGTTAAATCTTTACCTTCCTCGTCTTCATTACCTATGGCCCCAGCCGGCTTCCATTCCGGCCGCGGCGTACCCTGAGTCTTCCCCTCTGATTGGCTGGATTTAAACGGAGGCGAGACGGGCGCTTTATATCCTACAGCAGGTTTATTCCCGACAGCGTTATTTCCTTGGCTGGTCTTAACGTCAGCACTGTTCCCCGAAACAGATTTATTCCCAACAGCGTTATTTCCTTGGCTGGTCTTAACGTCAGCACTGTTCCCCGGAGGAGTCTGACCTTGCCTGGTCTGACCGCTTGGTGCCGACATGCTAGCGCCGCCCGCCTTCTGCGTCGGAGGCGATTTAGCAGAGTCTCCTGGTTTTTGTGATGGAACTTTTCCTCCCTGAGACGCTGACGGCTGTTTTGAAGCTTGGGCACCAGGTGGCGACACCTTTGGGCTGGTAGAAGCCTGCACACCCACCTTCTGATTTACACTTGAAGACGACTCTGATTTGAGATTTGAGTCCGTCTTTGTTGGTTTTTGTTTTTGTGCGCCAGGTGGCGACACCTTTGGGCTGCTAGGAGACTGCGCCCCTACCTTCTGGTTTATACTTGAAGACGACTCCGATTTGAGATTTGAGTTGTTGGTTGGCCTTTGTTTCGGCACGGCCTGCTTCACCGGCTCCACCTTAGCAGGACTTTTCGGTTCATTCTTAACAGATTCCTTTGCGTTTGCATTATTGTTTTGGTTTTTAGCAATTTTGTTATTCTGCTTCTGACTGTCTGATTTCTGGGCGTTAGGTGGTTGTGGCCGCGGCGGGCTCGTCCCTTTCGTATCTGACCCCCTCCTAGCAGCAGGGGCCGAATTCTGCGCATATGGAGACGTATAATCCACTACGGATCCACGCTTTGGAGAACCCGGTTGTGACCTGTTCACAGCAGCTGGTGCGGACTTATGGACCGGTTGTACCGGAACTGAGTTACGTCTCGGCGATTCCTTCGCCGGGACATGTTTCTCTGGTCCTTTACCGGCTGGCTGTAACGGATGACTTGTCGTCATTTTCAACTTTATCGGCCCCGTATCACTCGACGACGACTCTTGTTTTTTACTCGCGCTGTCCTTCCCGCCGTCGCCACCAACGCCCCCTTTCGCCATCACATCAACAGCCGCCGCCGCTACCTCCATGGCATCGCCGGTCGTCGAACATAAATACCTCTCATGCTCAGGTGAGCTACTCAACTTAACAGCACCGTTTGTCCCGTGACCATTTTTCTGATTCCGTCCCAAACCAGCCGAGGCAATACTAGCACCAAAGTTGCCGATCTGTATTTCGTCCTCAACATCTCCGCCTAATTCCTGGTCTTGGTCTTCATCAATATCAATCTCCTCATCTAACATACAATCGCGTAACTTCTTCCTCAACTCTTCAGGGTCGTCTGGCGTCATAATCAGTTCATCATCCGTATCATTAGCGTCCAGACAGTCGTCGTCGTCTGCCTGTTGTGTGTCACTCTCGTGTTTTGCGAAGACGGACTTCACCGATGGAGCGTACATCTTTGCTTTTCTGTGCCAGGGATGGACATCACAGTAACTGAAACAGGCAAAGAGATTTGTCAAGGACGTCAAAAATCTTCACAAAATATTTCATAAAATTCACAGAAAGAGCAAAGAGTTTTTAGTTAAAGTCAAGTTAAAGTTTGGGTTTGGGTTTATAGTCTGATATCAACTACGGTAGAGGTTCTCATCCAACTTTACACTTTAACCCCTGAGTCTATCCTGAAACCTTTCAGTAGAACTCAGATGAGCTGCTCATTCAGCGCTACAATCCGAGCATTTCTGACTGGTAACCATATATAATCCTGGGTTGAGAGGCCAGTGAGGCAAAGAGACTTGCCCAAAGTCTCACACCCAGTGGGATTCGAACCCGGTACCCTCTGACTGCTAGTTGGAGGCCTGAACCACTACACCACCATGGCTCCCCCGTTGGTAGTTCACCAACACTACACTGAACAAGGAATAATTTAATTGCTCACTCATCTTGTTTGCAGGGATATTTAGATCTACTTCAGGGACTCAGCTCAGTCTATTCTAGAGTCTTGTACTGTTAAGTGCCAACCTGAAGAAGACCCCGATTGGGGTCGAAAATTTGCAAAATCTGGAAGTTGACTTCCTGTATATTATTAAGGAAAAAACAACGTACCGATACTGCGATTCACATGTCAGCTATCTTGCCCCAATCTGTATGTGGTTCTTGCAACATAAATCTGAAGAAGTGCGGAAGCATGGGATCGCCGCATTTTGCCATGATACCCCAAGATATACCCTATCCATATACGCATGACGTCATGACGCTAGCCTACTGTACACACAAACAAACATAGGCTCGGAAAAATTAAAAGCCCCACTCACAGTAGACGTCGTCATAAGAAATCAAAATTACTCAGCGACGCACAAGACCGGACGACGTCATCGCGACAATGCGCGTGGCGAGTGGGCTTTTAATTTTTCGGGTTTTCCCGGCGGTATTTCACTTGCCACTGTGATTTCAGGATTGCCTCGCCAAAGTCAGTATTACCGGTATTCACATCAATTTACTTCTGTTTTGATGGTGGGTTTAGGCTATACAAACAAAATAAGGATTATCTAGGTGGGCAGTTGATACTGTACCTTCAACGAAGGTGGTTTATCCAGGCAATTTTGCATCGAATCGAGAAACATAATGGATGCTGGATTTTACAGATTTAGCAAAATAGTGAACACTCCCTCAGCGGGACTAACTCACCTCGTCCCCGAGGTGTCGCACATGCATTATTATATGTTTCTGCATAGGCATCGAAAAAGGTACCATGTTTCCCGGTTTTCCCCGCACCATTACGCCAGGCGTAATAATTACGCTTAAAGCTGAACTAGATCGTTAAAAGCAGAGCATGGGAGGTTTTAAAAAATACGCCGCGCCATCGCGCGGCGTAAATGTCAAACTAGTGCCCATCCGCCATGTTTCGAACGCCCGTCCGCCATGTTTTGAATGTCTGTCCAAACCCAATAGGCTTCCAATGTCCGTGGTGGCGCCAGTGTATTCGAAATCCAATCGGCGAAGGAGTTGCATCATGGGCTCGTATGCAAGTACACGAACATTGTACACGGCAGTACATGAGGCATCAATGTCGGCATCACAATCACTGCAAACAAAACAAAATAAACATTAGTTAGAAGGATAAAACGAGAAATAGGCTACACGCAGGCATTACGAAAATAAAAATTGAACTTTCAGTACTTTCGGACTGGAAGCGGGCCGGAACTTTCCATACGCCAGCATTGTTGGAATGCACTAACAAAGAAGGGCGAGGCCAAAGACAATTGAAAAGGTCTAGCAGGTCAGCCACACGATTCGATATAACTAATCAGATTGAGTAATGAAAAGTAATGAAAGTAACCTACCTTTCAAGACGTGAAAGGTGTGACTTTATCCGTTCTAATGCAGAAAAACACGAAAAAAATACACACACACGGGTGTCCTTCTCTGACTACGAAATCGCCATCTTGTATTCTAGGCCCACATGTATGTAATCCGACCTCGACGCAATCATCCATACATAACACTGTGTGAATTCTTACATTGTAATAAAGAAATCCGATCTCGAATAGAGGAATGTAAGAATTCATACAATGTTATGCGTGGATGATTGCGTCGAGGTCAGATTCCATAGGGCCTGAAATACAAGATGGCGATTTCGTAGTCAGAGAAGGACACCCGTGTGTGTGTATTTTTTCGTGTTTTCCTGCATTAGAACGGATAAAGTATGCTTCCACATCTTGAAAGCTAGGTTACTTTCATTACTTTTCATTACTCAATCTGATTAGTTATATCGAATCGTGTGGTTGACCTGCTAGACCTTCTCAATTGTCTTTGGCCTCGCCCTTCTTTGTTAGTGCATTCCAACAATGCTGGCGTATGGAAAGTTCCGGCCCGTTCCCAGTCCGAAAGAACTGAAAGTTCAATTTTTATTTTCGTAATGCCTGCGTGTAGCCTATTTCTTGTTTTATCCTTCTAACTAATGTTTATTTTGTTTTGTTTGCAGTGATTGTGATGCCGACATTGATGCCTCATGTACTGCCGTGTACAATGTTCGTGTACCGGTACTTGCATACGAGCCCACTGATGCGACTCCTTCGCCGATTGGATTTGGAATACACTGGCGCCACCACCGACATTGGAAGTCTATTGGGTTTGGAGAGACATTCAAAACATGGCGGACGGGCGTTCGAAACATGGCGGATGGGCACTTGTTTGACATTTACGCCGCGCGATGGCGCGGCTTATTTTTTAAAACCTCCCATGCGCTGCTTTTAACGATCTAGTTCAGCTTTAATACAGTAAGCCCCCCAGTAGGACTACTATTTATTTTAATAGGCCTACATTGTGTCATGAGTGTGAGACGAGAGAGTAATATCATTGGTGAACAGCTGACGATTGACTCCACCAACGTACAATAAATAGCTAGGCTAGCCTACACCATGTTGGCATGTAGGCCTACACACTAACACAGCTAGATCTGGCTAGCATGGCATCTCAACGATCGATAATACTTCTAGTATCAATCTAAATTCATTTAATAAATCTTTGTCAAACTTGAATAAATTTTGTCAACCTTGCTTGAGTCAGAGTGGACGATCCCGTGGAAGTTCTGACCAAAAGACCCG
>NMRB01001773.1:51694-75721 GCA_002633025.1 Notospermus geniculatus | reverse complement strand
TAAAACATCGTTTTTCCACCAAAGTTAGTCAATTTTTTAACTGTCAACCAGAGATGAATACCTGATATTTTAAAGACAAGCCTTGATTCATGAAAACTATCAAACCCTCGTCGATAAGATGAGATTGTTGTGAGAATCTCAGTGTGACTGTTTGGGCGAAGCCTGCACCATGTGCACACAGTGATAGGCCGACATGGGGTGTGCGGGGGAATATCGCCCAAAAATGGAAATCTAGGCCTATCCCGTGGCGTGTACTGCGCACGTACTGTGCACTTAACACACAGTGTACTTTACTACGCGGCGCGCCTCCCTCGCGCGGCCCTTGCGTCGGAGGCGCGAGGGACTGTATGGACGGCGCGCAGGGTAGAATCTCATGCATTGCGTGAGACGTGGACGTCCCGCGCGCGGGATACGCAGCGCGGTGGACTTTAATTATGGACTGTACTGTAGGGGTAAGTACCTCATAACGTTTAAAGTATGCCAACTCAAGCTCCAAATCAGCAATTCTGCCTTGAGCTTTTTCCCGGTCACGTCTTTCGTTCTGGAAATCTTCCGTTGCAGAGTGTAACTGCTCCTGGAGATGGAGCACAGTGTCCTTAAGTTCACGGTACCATGGGCTGTTCTCCATTGACTGCATTAATTCACGATTACGTGTCTGGTACGTCTTGTTTTGTGTTGTCAAGATTTGGTTCTTCCCTTTCAAATTGTCAACTGTTCTGCATGCTTTGCTGTATTCTGCCTTCAGGCGTTCCAACTCAGCAATCAACTGGAAAGATATATTAGATACCAGGTTAATGAAGGACCATCAGATACAGTATCTCCGATATCTTCTGACATGCAGGCATAATTTACACCACGAATCGATCAACTTCAACCCACATCGGTCCTCATCAGGCAAACAACTGATTTTAAATTCTCTGTACAGAGAATTAAATCAGTTGTTTGCCTGATGAGGACCAACACGGGTCTATAGAGCTTGTGCAGCGGCTCATTATGACGTCACGTTTGGCCGGGGGTCCACCATGCTGGCGGTCAACGACAAAGTGCGCCACGTGCAGATCGCATCATGGTTGACGACGCAACTCCCCACTTGCGCTGACGACAAACTGTACCAAGTGGGTCGCCGACGTCATTTGACGTCAGTTTGACCGGCAAGATGGCGGATTTTTTCGTGATGACATCACCTGCACAAGCTCTATATCAATAGTGCTGTAAATATGTAAATAAAATTTAAAAATCAGGATGAAATTTGCATTAGTTGCAATTACGTTAAGTGTCAAGTCAATATAGTCCAGGGCGACATCATAGCAGCTTAGAAAGTCAAAGCTTTTATCATGGTCCCAAGGGATTCGAGTTTGGCGAGGCTGACTGTACTTATTCATTCGTACCCCCTTCTTATCCTCCTCACTGCCATTTGGTTCCTGAAGACGAGCGAGCCGTTTGCTTTGCAATGAAATTTCTTCCTGTTGTTTCTTCACATAGACCTCCCGCTGTTGATTGTAACTGTTCCAACGTTTGTTCACTTCAATTGCCTGCAATGTCAAAATGAAATGGTCCATGGACCATGTACGGTCACCTGGGCGAATTAGAACAAACGACAAATATGTTACATCGAAATGTTCCAGGGCAAGCATTGAGTTCCACGCTAATATGATCATGGTCACAATTTGATCAGGTCAGATACCCAGAAACACGCCACCAGAAGGCAAAAGGGGATGTTTCACTTTGAATTCAAGATTGCGATAATTTTTGTGATCCGTGGAAAAACTGAAAGAGCTATGATCTTGCAATTTGGAGGGATAATTCTGTGTTTCAGACCAATTTCAATGGTACAACAATCAATAACATTTGAAGTAATTTTTTTAAGCCACACTGTATTGCTTACGTCCTCCGACGTTAGTGTAGTGTAAAATGTACTATGCTCTATCTGAATACATTAGAGCCCTGCCTGCAGTTTTTTCATTGTGTGCTGAAAACTAGGTCTTGATTCTTAGAAGTACGTATCAGGCAAACATTTTGGGGTCCTTCACGAGGCTATGACTATGAGACCTCTGTCTGCACAGTCCTAACACTTTGAAAATGTCGTAAAATTCAATAATGTGAGGCTTTAAGGGCTAGGTTCACCGACCAAATTTTCTGAGTCCAGTTTTTAACAAGAGGCCCATGGGCCTTGCGCTCAGCTGACATTTGATGTCTCAGTTTGATAGGCTAAGGCATTGGCCTAAGAGGTAGGGCCTACTGCAGTCTTAGGACGGTTCGTGGATGATGTCAAATTTCATTCACCAGGTGTGCATGTTTTGATGGGATAAAGTCTGCTAATTATGATTAGAGACTCGGTCCAATACAATGTTGCCAAGAATGAATCACATTTATTTTGGAAAGCCTACGGTTTGTCCCCTTGGGTGGTGGGAAGGGGTTAAATTTTAATGTTGGAAGATCAGCGCCCCCGCAGTACATTCACAATGCATTGCCTGCATTTTTTGTAAACAATGGCCAATAAAAGTAACTTCCAAAAGCCGGATGTCCCAAAACTAACTAGGTACGTGGGAGGCGTTATGAAGTGATTCAAATCGATAAAATATTGACTACCGATCGTTCTCACGATCGCAAAAAATCGATGATTAATTCCAAAATATTAGCACATGTCATGATGGTGGCCCTGTCCCATAATTCCCTCTTCTATTGTCTCGACGGTCACGTGTCAGTATTGACCAATCAGCGCGGGGTTGGGGCGGGACTTGCGTGATAATGTTTGGTGATGTTTATGGCCTGTCAGTGACAGTGCATTAATCATCGATTTTTTTCGATCGCGAAGACGGTCGGCAGTCAAACATTTATCGATTTGAATCACTTCACACCGCCTCCCACGTAGCTAGTAGTNATATTTTATCGATTTGAATCACTTCATAACGCCTCCCACGTAGCTAGTTAGTTTTGGCACATCCGGCTTTTGGAAGTGACTTTTATTGGCCAATGTTGACAAAAAATGCAGGCAATGCACAGGGCGATGCATTGTGAATGTACTGCGGGGGCGCTGATGGTCGGGCCCTTTCCGCTTCGCTGATTTTATGCTGATTAGCCATGTGCTAGGTGCGATAAGGCCTATGGCGTCTGGTGTCAGGTGAGTCTTGTGACTGACGGTGGTGATGGTAAATTCGAAGCGAGTGACAGGAACAACGTCGTCAACGGCAGAAGTCTCTTCTAATTCATGAAAACGGCTCCATCTTCAATATCAGCAACATGGTAGACTAACGAAAAATGAATTACCACGAACGGAACGGCAGTCTCGGCTAATCTTGACGACGGAACAGAATACCAAACGATCTTGACCCAACGATGGCTGGTTGACTTCTGCGAGTGACCAACGCTTGTTTTGTTGGTGTTGTCATGTTGACATGACTAAGCGCACGGATTCCGGGCGGGCCGCGAACGCCATCCTCGGAGACACATTCCTCCAAGACATCCGTTGTTGTCGGTTATTTTCTGATGCGCTCGGTTCTTCTGTGCTCGAGTGGCTGATTTGAATGCCCAAATGTACATGCACAAAAAACAACACTCAACAAGGTCACATCATTCATTATTCACTTTTGTAATAGATAAAGTGAATCACTTCTATCATGAACTGCAGGTCAACTCAAAAGTTGTCTTTTTCAGTAATTTTTGACCGAATATTTCTACTTTCGATTCAACGGCCACCATCCTTGCTCGAGTCGAACTCCAGTAGAGTGGGGTTTGAAAAATCAGGGTAGTGCCATGGCAACCGGGCCACCATGTTGGAGAACAGTTGGAGTTCGTTTAGCACTCGCTCCTCGAGTCAAATCAAGTCCAAAATGAACAAGGCCTATTGCATTTGACTGCTTATTCAATCTCGCGCAGTATGGTCAGGTTTCATTGGCTTTTTTGAGCCAGTAGTTAGCCCANGCCCACCATCCCTGAAAAACTTTGAATCCCCCCCCCATTTTTTTATTCTGACCAACTCTGCATTGTTTGTTTCAGGTGAGATCAGTGTCCTTACGGTTGAGGATGAAGAAGTGCCTTGTGAGAAGGCAGCTCAGCAAGCAGCAAGCAGCTCAGGAAAGGGCGTAAAGAAAATCAAATCAGGAAAGGGTGGAAAAAAACAGTCAGAGGAAAAAAGTGTCAATGACAGCAAAAACTCAAGTACATCAAGACAAATGTGGACTAAAGCGGAAGAAAATGAACTAAGAACACTGTTCAAGAGGAACTTCATATCAAAAAAGTTCCCCGGTATTTTAGAATGTAAAGAAGCATTGATGGAAAGTAAAGTCAATGGTGGCTTCGTCTTTCGTAGGGGAAACTGGGAAACTGTAAAGAAAAAGGTAATAAGGATGATAAAATAATTGAAGGCAAAATAATGACTCTCAGGTTTGGCCAAGCACCTAAGTAAAACAATCTCATACATGTTAACATGTATGTCTGATCCTGATTATTCTAATCCCTGGGCATACTAAGATGTACCGTAATTGGACTTCAGTTAGTGCCATTTCAAAATAGGAAACCTAATGCTGGCCTATTTGTAGAGAGCTAAGTATATTGTTTTGTGACAGGATAGACTAGGAACGTTTTAGTGAGCTAGTATCATGCTAGGTGATTTTGTCGTGAGAAACTATTACAAAGCTATACTACTGCCTATGTCAATGATGTGCTCTATGATGTTGTCTTTTTTTATTGTAATTTGACAGTGTTGTTTTGTCATTCTACTGATAATTGAGAGGTTGTGTGTGATTAGTGGAATATTTCAGATCCTTAAACACTGATCGAAAAGCAAACAAAATGTGTCCTCTTTCAATAGAGATGTGTCAGTACGCGCATGGATTCATATAAGTTGCTGATCTCAACTTCCCTGTTGGTTTTTGGTTAAAGAGGCAGTGCATGGAAAGGTTTCTGTTCTATGTACCCACACCGAAATGGAGCGGCACACTTTTTTCAGCGTCGACGCTCCTGGCACGCTCNGACATTATCACAACAGCGGGGGTTAGGGACCGAAGGCAGTTTCCTTCGCACGTTAGGGTTAGTGGGAAACAAAAAGACGGCGTGTTAACCCTAACCGTGCTGGAGGAGGAGGAGTCCATCATGCCGAGAGCTTGCTAACGAAACAACCTTCTCCCTCGCCGACACCAAAGCAAAATGATCCAAAACAAACCTCGGGGAGGGGGACAGTGCGTACTCGTGACGTCACAAAAATAATAATAGGGGAGGGCCAGACAGTTTCCTCTCCGAGACCAGGCTTTTGAGTCTTTCTTCTTCGTCAGAGATGAGTCCAACCATGTGTTGTCTTTATCCTCAAGTTTTCCATCGGCAATAATCATCCATTGCCTACGACTTTTATGAGAAATTACCCGAGTTTGACAATTACCTCTCTCTTTAGCACATCAAACTGCTTTCATCAAAATAAAATGCAAAGTGAGATGGCAGTTGTCAAATTCGCGTAAACGACACCAAACACTCAGACATACACAACAACACATAGAACATTGAGACAACTCATAGAAAACGTGACGAGTTGGTCATGATGAGAGCTTCCTGAGGAAACAACCTTCTTCCTCCGTGTCAAGTACGAAAATGATCAAAAACAAACATTGAGGAAGCATAATACCTTTGATGACGTCACGGATGTAAATAATCGATACTTCGGAGAAGACAGTTTGCAAAAAAAAAATATGTTCTTTTGCAATATTTTTTTGGAGTTGGAAGGATTCTGAGATATCTAAGAGAACTATGGAAATAAAAAGATCTGCACACTGACAAGAATGCCGAGACAGATCAATGAGATGTGTCATTCTGTTTGTCTAGATAGTTTAACGATAAGTGCTATACTGGTAGATTTTATGGCTAAGAGAGAGACACTATTGTCCCATTTAATCAAGATTAAGGGTCTACCAGCATGGGTTCTGTCCAGTCGCTGTTACTGGATAAAGGTGGAACGTTTTTCACTTGAATCGCTATTTTATGGAATAAATGACCCGTTCATTACCTAGTCACAGACAATTACCCTCTTATCAATAAGAAAATAAAATAAACATTGGCTGAAGTTCTAATATCCCTCTTATCAATAATCATTCCAAGATCTTCTCTTAATCGTGAGTTTTCATGTTCAGATTACCTCATCAACCCGCCAACTGTCCCTTCCATTACAATGTGGATGCTACCCTCACGTTTTATGACATCTTCTCCGACTTAATCGAGAGTTTTAATCAGAGTTTTCATCTTCTGATTACCCCATCTAGCTAGCAACTGTCCCTTCCAAAACAATGTGGATGATCCCTAGATTTTCGTCTTTTACAACCCATTCTCTAAAATAAAAAAAACTTCAGAAAAAAGACAAGACACCCAGACAGAGCCCCCCAGCAACAGCCCATCTGCATGGAATTGGTGAAGATGTGAAATTATTCAGGCTTCTAAAAAGCAGAGAATGAGAATAACTCTTAGGATGGTTAATGAATATTCATAACTGCATCTAGAATTGTAAAAAAAACTGACCAATTAAAATTCTCCCTTCTCTAAGTATTTCGCCTCCGTCGGAATTTGACCAATGGAAGGGTAAGAAATCAGATCAAAGCCCTGACCCCTATAAATACAAACACCTGAACGTATAAAATCTATGAAGCCAAGATGTCAGATGTGAGAAAGCCAGGATGGAAACTCCGGAGGAGAAGACCTCGCAGGGATTCTCCCGAGGAGTTGGAGGAGCCTCTCGCGAAGAAGTTCTTGGCGGCGGAGGAACAAACCGGTGGTTCGAAGAATGAGGGTCCGGACAAATTACCAGCTAAGGAACCAGATTTGGAGAAGGGCAATGATGAAAGGTTAACAGGACAGGAACAAACCGGTGATTCTGACGACGAAGGTCCACCTGCTGAGGAACCAGATTTGGACAAGGACAATGATGAAAGGTTAACAGGACAGGAACAAACTGCTGATTCTGCGGAGGAAGGTCCACCTGCTGATGAGGAACCAGATTTGGATGAGGAGGATGACGAAACATTATCACGGCAGGAGAAAAAGGTACAGTACACTATTTATTTGGGTCACCATCTTGATTCCCTCTCATTACAAAGAGGTTGGAGTTAGGCCTTTCCCCCCTCCCTAAAACAGAGGAAGATGAGGGATGGGAAGATTTTTCCAAAATTGTCAATCTGGAATGTGATATTTTCACTGACAGCCATCGACGTAATGCGAAAGCCAAAGCTAATAGTAGTAGTTCCAAAGCCAGATCTCGCATTCCCTCATCCTCCTCCTCATCCTCGTCCTCATCATCATCATCCCCATCATCATCAGATGACGAGTATGATAAATCTAGGTCTGGTAGAATGTCACCGCCATCCGGTGATGATGATAATTCTTATTCCGGAAGTGACTCCCCCCACTCTAGTCCAGACAGTCGCTCACCTAATCCGTGTGCTAGCGACTGTACACAGTGCAGACTAGATCGCGAGAGGAGGGAGCGTTCTCCACCTCCCTCAGTCGAGAGTACAGCTAGCGATAACCAGCACTGTCCTGTTCCCGATTGCGTCTGGTGCGAAGAAGAGAATCGGGGCGATTCATCCCTTTTCCCTGACTTCCCATTACTTTCCCCCAATTCTAAAGAATACCTTTGCTTTAGTCAGGCTAGACCAACGGGGCACAACGATGATAACGGACTTGATAATGATTCTTCTCTAACGACCCCCTCAAAAACCCCTGTACCCCTACATGTACAGGATGACGCTATTATAATAGACTCAAATATCTCCAATAATGTTCAGTTAGATTCGCTTAGTCAATGTAAGAGGAATGAAGAAAACATGGATTTTAACACAGATTCCTCATCAGTTCCGCATGACTTCAACAATCTGATTGAAATTGACTCTTCGCCAGATGACCCGGTGATAAAAGTGCTCGATACACGTCTTTTTTATCGAACTATCCGTTCACCGGGTGACCTGGCGGGGAGGACTGTAAACGGTTACAGCATTGAACCAATCGAAACGCTCAGCGGATCCGAGACAGAATCTGCGGGGACACCAGAAATCCCCCGAAGTCCAACGTATTCAAACGATCAACAAGAATTCGTTTATATTCCGCCGGATTTTTCTGATTTATTCAACATAGAGCCTTCACCCCCTATTTTAAATTTACCGTTGATGGATTCTTTTGAGGTTTCTGAGACTCATCTGGCAGGGCTCCTGTCAGGTGAGTTTCCACAACCAAACCCTCTGGAAGAACCATCCACTCAATCGACCATTTCAGTATGCGAGTCGGAAAATGCTACGGCATGTTTTCAATTGCTCGACCTAATGGAAAACGATCAGGATTTTCAGGCCCTAGCCTCCCCGAACAGTCCGAAATGACACCTCAGGTCGGGGGAGGTGACGGTCGCCATCAACTGATCGAGGATGAAGGCCCTTTTTTTGAAGTAATTTCAGAAGAAGAGTGGCACAATGAACGTTTTAACACTCGGGGTACCACTCATAGGATTAGGGTTGGCGGGCTTTCTGATAACATGTTGTACACTGATATGCTTGTAATGATAGAAACAATTTTTGAAAACTTATTGGAAAATGCACTCGATAATATCCAGCCGAACGATATGGTCAGATTAGCAATAAATGGGAATGGGTTGCGAGAAATCGACTTGCCATTCATGCGAAGAGACCAACTAACATTGGAAAGGATTCTCGAAGAAATAGAGAAAGTCTGCCAATCCAATGATAGTTGGCTCTTTGCAGGTCAATTTTTTGTGACATTTGACCATATCGCCATGCCAATTGGTGGTGCAAGATTATCTAACGACCGTGTGACGGATCCGGTTGAAAGAAACCGTAGAAAAAGGTCGATTTTACAGATTCGCAATCAAGATTTAATTTATGCTTTGCCAGGGCTGTAATCACAGCGAAGGCGAAAATTGAAAAACCGAGAAACTGGAACAGCATTAGGCAGGGTGCGGGGAATTTGGATCAACTAGCTAAAGAATTACAGAGAAAGGCGTTACCCAATTCCGTAAATCAACAAGTAGGGGCAGATGAATGGTCAAAATTTCAGGCCGTCTTACAACCGGAATACAAGTTAGTCGTCATTTCGGAATCGAACCGAGACTCTCCTCTTTATAGGGGGGAAGGCGACGGGAAGCCCTTGTTCATATATTATCAAAAAAATCATTACAATGTGATTACTTCCATCAAGGGGTTCAAGGGCTTCCCATACTATTGTATTGACTGTGATAAAGGCTACAACGTTGAGAAGACTCATAGATGTCCTACGACTTGTCCTTGTTGTCGATCACAACCAAAATGCAAATTTGAAGTGTGGAAAAACTGCACTACGTGCAATCGATCGTTTGTGAGCGATCACTGTTTTCGCCAACATAAGCTCGAGAACAAAATTGAAATTTCGCTCTGCCAGAAAATCCATAAATGTAATAAATGTGGGCGAATGTTTTTAACCAAGAGACCTCATGTCTGCGGTGAGGCCTCTTGTAAAAACTGCAAAAAGGACAAACCCTATGGCCATTTATGCTTTGTTCCACCCCTTAAAGAGCGTCAGAAGAAACGAATGGAAACGCAAATGTACATATTTTACGATTTTGAAACAGAGCTGGTTGACACAAACGAGTTATCACTCCCGCCAGATGATGGTGATAATACCCAATTGAAATTCAAAAAAAGACATGTGGTTAACTTATGTGTCGCACACAGATGCTGTGAGAACTGTATTTTGAATATTGATATTCAGGAACATTGTGAAAATTGTGTTGGTGAAAGGGGGGAATTCGTTTTTAACGGTCGGGATACACTTAAAAAATTTGGACAATGGCTATTCTCAGGTAAGAACGAAGATTCAATTTGTATTGCACACAATGCCCAAGGGTTTGACCTACACTTCATCATACAATATCTTTTCGAAACCAGGAATGCAATTCAGCCACGAGTCATAGCAAACGGCCGTAAAATCCTCCGAATGGAGGCACAGAAGTTAGTCTTCCTTGATTCTCTAGCCTTTCTAACGATGCCACTGTCAGACTTTCCTTCAACATTTGATCTCGCCGAGCAGAAAAAAGGTTTTTTTCCTCACTTTTTCAACAAAGAATCGAATAGGTTGTACGTAGGACCAATACCCAATGTAGAATTCTTTGACCCTGACGGAATGTCACCGAAGCGTCGGTCAGATTTTTTCAGCTGGTATGAAAAACAGAAGTCAGAACAATATGATTTTCAGAAAGAATTTCTAGCCTATTGTAAGTCTGACGTTGACATCCTTAGACGAGGATGTGGGAAATTCAATGAAATCTTCAGATCTGTGACTAATTTAGGACCATTTGAAACCTCCATTACAATCGCTAGTGCGTGCAACAAGGTGTTCCGCACTAATTTTCTTAAGGCAGAACAGATTGGGGTAATCCCTGTAAATGGATATCGGGAGGATCGCCATTCTACCAAATCTCTGAAATGGCTTGATTTCGTTGCTCATAATGAGGGGGTCATTATCAAACACGCGAAGAATTCTCCGAAGGAGTTCAGAATAGGCAAATATAGAGTTGACGGTATATGTGAAAATGTCGTTTATGAATTCATGGGGTGTGTAGTTCACGGGTGTCCGAAATGTTTCAGGGACCGAGAGACGGTCAGTGGACTAAGTGGTCACACTATGGGATATCTGTACGATCAAACTGAGAAGAGGTTGAAACACATTCGCGATTTAGGATATTCGGTTGTTGTTAAATGGGAGTGTGATTTTGATAGAGATTTGAAAGAAGACGGAGAACTCCAAGATTTTGTTGAAACCCTCGAGTACGTTGATCCCCTCTGTCCTAGAGATGCTCTATACGGAGGGAGGACTACTGCTACACGATTGTATTATGAACCCAAAGAGGGAGAATTGATAGAATATGTTGATTTCACCTCCTTGTACCCATATGTCAACAAGTACATGAGGTACCCTATCAAACACCCAACCATTCTCAAAGGTAGCGAGATTCCTGATAATCCATTAGTTTCCGAAGGGCTCATAAAATGTAGAGTTGTTCCTCCCAAGGGGCTTTATCATCCAGTTCTTCCATACAGATCGGGAGACAAGTTGAAATTTCCGCTGTGCAAATCATGCTGTGAATCATGCTCTCAAACCCCCTGCACCCACAATGATCTTGAAAGATCGATGATAGGGACATGGTGCATACCGGAAGTCAGGTTGGCTGTTGACTTTGGTTATAAAATCATAAAAACATTCGAAGTTTGGTATTACCCAGAAACTCTGGTGTACGATAAACAAAAAGAACAAGAAGGCCTTTTTTCTCGGTACATCGACACATTTTTGAAGATTAAACAAGAAGCATCCGGCTATCCTGATTGGGTAGTTTCCGAAGAAGACAAAGATATGTATATCCAAAATTATAAAGATCATGAAGGTGTTCAACTTGATAAATCGAATATTTCATACAATTCTGGTCTGAGGACCATTGCAAAGCTTGCTCTGAATAATTTGTGGGGGCGGCTTGCTATGCGAAGTAACAAAGGTTCATTGTCTTTCATTTCGGACCCTGAGGAATTCATCTCAAAACTGAATGATGACACCATCATTGTAAATGAAGTGAATTACATAAATGACAATTATGTCTCCATGTTGTCGAAGAAGGAGTCGGCATTTGTAGAAGCAGACACGGGTGTAAATGTGGTGCTAGCCTGCTACACAACGATGTGGGCACGGTTGAAACTCTATTCAGTTTTAGAAAAGTTGGGTGAGCGCGCTCTCTACTGTGATACCGATAGCGTCATTTACATCCATATACCTGGTCAATACAATCCACCAACTGGCGATTACCTCGGCGAACTGAAGTCCGAACTGAAAAGGGGGGAAACTATTTCGAAATTTGTGGCCGGAGGGCCAAAAAACTATGGATACGAGCTTGCGACACCTGACGGAGCGAAGATTAAATCAGTGTGTAAGGTGAGGGGGTTCACAATGAATACAAGAACACTTGAACATCTGAATTTCAATGCAATGGTCGACTTGATAAGGGCACCCGGAGAAATTGAAAAGCAAACACATGAAAGAAAAAAGATAAGAGTGGATTATCCGTCAAAAATCCTTCGTACTAAGCGTTTTCAAATAATAAGCGATAAAGTATCGAAGGACTACAGGTTTGTTTATGATAAGCGCGTTATAGACCGATCCACATTCATCACATATCCATATGGTTATTAGCTTTTCAAAAGTTAGCATGGATCCAAGACTCCGCCACCCTTTTAACATGATTTGCTCTGGAATTTCTGGGGCTGGAAAAACAGAATTCGTTAAAAAACTTATTCGTTTCCGCGACCAGATGATTGACCATCCTCCAGAAAGAATCGTTTGGTGTTATGGTCAGTGGCAAGATGGTTATAACGACTTAACAAAAGAAGGAGTTGAATTCCGGCCGGGGTTGAAATTAGACAACATTGACGCCTCAAAAAATAACCTATTAATAATTGATGATTTAATGTGTGAAACAACGGAAATTGTTAAGGACTGGTTCACTAAAAAAGGTCATCATACTTCTACAAGTATCATCTACGTTGTTCAAGATATGTTTCATAAATCGAAACATCATAGAACCATCTCATTGAATTCACATTACATGGTGATCTTTAAAAACCCTCGGGACAGATCGCAAATTGATCATCTGGCTCGCCAGGTATATCCCGGATATGTTAAATTCATGCGAAAAGCATATGAAGACGCAACCTCAAAAGCATACGGTTATCTGTTTTGTGATTTTAAACCAGAAACTATTGACGAACTCCGACTCCGAACTGACATATTTCCGAACGAGGTGAATTATGTGTACTGTAAAGCCTAAATAAGGACGCTTTTTGCCGTTGTTTTTCATAAAACCTATAACAAGCTCATGTTGATCTCATTTAATTAAAAGATTCCTGGATGAAAACATCATGTTACACCTCAAAGACCATGCGGTTCTTCTCAGAAAACTTGCGAAGGCCCGTCCTAAGAGAAGAAAGGAAATGGTTAAAACTTTATCAAAAGATTTGCTCGACACCATTTGCGAATGTGCATTGAATACATTAAAGGGTAACGTTCCATTAAAAAAACATCAATTTACAAAGCTTAAACGCCATAGACAATCCTTGAGAACTTTGGCCAAAAGAAGCATTTCAAGAAAACGTAAGCATAAAATACTCCAACGAGGTGGTTTCCTCCCACTTCTGCTCGGACCTGTGATCTCGGCACTAGCTCCGATTGTAGGAAAGATTTTTTCCTGAATTCAATTTTGCTTTACTTTGAAGAACAATGGAGAATTTTCAAAAAATGGCTTTAATCCCACAAGATTTTTTATCCTCTTTACAATCTAAGTATAAATATAAAGAAGTTTCAAATCCTATTCAAAATATGGCGATGAAGTTGGACACTGAGATGCGAAATATTCTGGAAAGAGCAGACATTTCCGATCAAGATAAAGTATATTTGTACGGCGACGCTCTCAGAAAGTACAAATCGTTTTCGCCTATGAATAACATTCAGAACAACCGAGAACACTCACCAAATATCTCTAATTTACCTTCTAGCGGAGGGGGAGAATCATTATCAACTCCGTTATCATCGTCCTCGTCACAGTCACCTTTGTCTAGGCCTACTGACTCCGCTTTTACTCCGAAAATTGATACTCACTCGGCTGAACCGGGGAAAAGTCCTGTGAATGTTCAAAATGTGTTGGACAGTGTTCCAAAAAGCTATCGAACAAGAGCAACCAAGTTGTTGAATAAGATTGTTACAAACCCTAGTATACATTGGAATAGCGATGGATAGCTATCTATTCAGGGTAATATCATTCGAGGAAGTAGCATCTCAGACCTGATAAATAATTCAGTACGAACTAGAAAACAGAACCTTGAACCAAAGGGCTGGAACGAACTTCAAGCAATTCTAGATTCTGGTACTTCCACATCATCCACTAGAGACAATAATCCTGATAAGCATTTCAGTATAAAGAAGCCTGTTTCATCGCTATTCCAACCAGGAAAGTCTAGAAAGATTGCATATGAGGATAGGTCACCTACCTCTTGGGTAAGGTACTAACATTTTTCTCTCTTATTAAAAGATTATATTTTCAGGATGAATAAGCTGCTAACAGATATCTATTACAGCCCTTCTAATCCAGCAAGCTTCAGCAGTGCAGATGCCATTAAGAGAACTATAGGTAGCAAGTATTCGGGAAAGGAAATACAAAACTGGTTGGACAAACAAGAAACATACAGCCTACATAAGAACATCAGACGAAGATTTCGAAAGAGTAGAATTGTTGTTAATGATATTGACTGGCTATGGGAAGCTGATCTCTGCGATATGACGGGATTAACGCGTGAAAACAAAGGAGTACGTTTTCTTCTCACCGTTATTGACTGTCTAAGTAAATATGCTTTCGTTATGCCGTTGAAAACCAAAAAAGGGGATGACATTGTAAAAGCCTTTCAAAAAATATTTGATTCATCGGGGCGAGTGCCAAAAAACTTGAGAACTGACAATGGGAAGGAATTTCTCAATAGAGGTTTTCAAACACTTCTTTCGAAAATGAAAATCCATCATTACACAACAAGTAATGAAGAGAAATGTGCGATCGTCGAACGATTCAATCGAACTTTAAAATCTCGGATGTTCCGTTACTTCACGGCTTACAATACTAATAAGTTTATTGATATATTACCAGATTTGGTTGAATCTTACAACAATACATGGCACAGGAGTATCAAGCGTACCCCAGCGTCAGTCAATATCTTAAATGCGGGTGAGGTGTGGCACACACTGTATGGGAAAGATAATAACCGAGTAAAAAAAGTGAAATTGTTATCGGTTGGCGATAAAGTTAGAATCAGTAAGTCAAAGCGATTATTTGAGAAAGGGTATTTGCCTAATTGGACAACTGAAATTTTCAAGATTGAAAAAGTTTTGAAACATCGTAACCCCCCCGTTTATAAATTGGCTGATTACGGATCTGAACCTATTGCAGGAACGTTTTACATTGAAGAATTACAACCGGTTGAAGAACCAGAAAACAAAGAATATAAGATTGAAAAAGTGCTTCGTGAGAAGGGAAAAGGAAAGCATAAAATGGTTTTGGTGAAATGGCAGGGTTACCCCGATAAATTTAACTCATGGGTTCCCAAAGCTGATGTTGTCAATATTAAAAACAGAAAAACCTAACATAATTTCCATTTCCAACAATGCCAGCCTCAGAGGAAGACAATAATTCCGATCCTCCGGATTGGTATGTCTTCGGAAGAAAAATACCTAAACCTGAATGTGTATATTTCTGTCAGACCATTTTGATCTATATTGTTATTATTGTGTCACTTGTAAATATATCAGTGGGGAACGGCGACACGCAGTTATTCGTGGCGCTGATGGCAAGCTGCTTAGGATATATGCTACCGAACCCTTCTCTTCAAAAACGTTGATTGGGAAACTATGGAGCCGACGGAATTCAGAATTACGTTGCCTTCGAATAGCTCTATGAGATATTTTCCTCAAAATACTGTACAGAATTACGTTACAAAATTAGCTAAAAGTATTAATCTATTTGATCCTTCTGATTGGACCGTGGGATTATCCGAGGCTCAGATTCGAAGAACATGGTCTAATGTCCGAGGAAGTGATGTTTATTTTACATTTGAGTTTAATCACGTGAGTTATACATATGCAATACCAGAGGGTAACTACACATCTGTAAAAGGTCTTGTGGACCAATTACAAAAAACTGTATGTGTCGACGAACACGTTAAATTTGAATTCATCCCTTACATAAATGAAGTTAAATTAACCTTTATGAAAGAAGGGATTTTAAAATTGTCTTCTAACCTTGCCATAATACTAGGGTATGAAGTAACATCAGACTCCAGTGTATTTGTCTTGAAGGGAAGTCCTGAAATTGGCTCATTTAAAACCGTTCCTGATCTAAATGCCGGAATATTTAATATTTATGTATACAGCGATGTCTTATTACCTCAGGGGGTCGGGGATATGCAGGCAGCACTCCTGAGAACTCTCCCTATCAAAGCCAAATTTGGAGAAATGATGCATTATGCATTTAAACAAGTCCATTATTATCCAGTCAGTAAGTCCTTCTTCGAAACAATTGAAATAGATTTAAGGGACGACGCTGGCCGTGTCCTTCCATTCGAAAGAGGAAGAGTGGTGATTCAACTTCACTTTAAAAAGTTGTCTTGACCATTTTACATAAAAGATGTTAAAGCATTATAATTGTCACCCTCATTCTTTCGAGGATTATTATATAAGTCAGGCGGGTAGAGGTATTAATCCCTACAGGGGGGCGCGTTTTCAAAAAGGTTATGGGTTGGGAGCAATTCTAAGTGGTTTGTCGAAAATTGCCATTCCCCTCCTTAAAACCACAGCAAAATCAGCAGGGAGACATTTATTGGACAAAGGATCGAAGTTGGCATCTGATGTATTGAGTGGTAAGCCTTTGAAACACGCAGCTAAGGAGCACGCGTTGGCTTTCGGCAAGAGTGTTGGGATGGACTTCATAGGGAATGCCGGTCGCATAATGACTGATAAACCAAACAGTAAGTCGCGTAAGTCAAAGCAATCTAACAAAAGGAAACGGCAGCCTACTAAAAGTGTCATTTCAAAACTTCAGTCCAAGAGGAAAAGATCATCTGACATCTTCTCCTAAAATCAGTATGATTCATTCCGATTCCTTCCCCTCGACAAAANCAGGTATACTAGAATATACTTCAAGTATACTGTAATTCACTTTCAAGTATACGGGCATATACTTGCAGGTATTCGCTAGATTTCGTGCAGTGCAGACGACTCACCAATCGAATTTTACGTAAGTGGGAAGGGGGACGAATATATCGATCTTAGCAATACTCTTTACTACTTAAAAGCAAAGATTAAGAAACAAAATGCCGATGGCACTCTGAAAGATCTCGAAGAAAATGAAAAAGTTGGCCCTGTAAATAACTGGCTCCACTCATTGTATAGTCAAGTTGAGCTTTATCTAAATGGGGAACAGGTGACATCCTCAAGCGGTAACTACCATTATAAGGCTTTAATACAAACATTATTAACCTATGGGGAAGATGCTAATACTAGTGTCCCACTGGCGACTTTTTCCCACGACAAGGGGCGAATCTGAAGTCGGCGACATTCCCACGACAAGCAGCGATATTTAGCATTAATGTGTTCCGCATAGGATCATGGAGCCAGAGAATCACTGCGAACATAGACGACAGTCTACGAAGAGCTACGATTTTTTCATTCGTCCCTGCATTTAATCTCATGTCTGAAGAAAACGGTTATGTTGTCAAAGTTGAACATGCCATCCTCTACATTAGGAAGGTAAAGATAAATCCTGCAGTAGTGACTGCACACGCGAAGGCACTCATGTCATCCCCTGCTAAATACCCTATACGCAGAACGGTGGTTAAATCGTTTACGATTTCAGCTGGAGACCAGAGCATAACTAAAGACAACGTATTTTTAGGTCAGATTCCTCGTAGAGTAGTATTAGCTCTGGTAAGCAATGATGCGTTTAACGGAAACTCGAGAAAGAATCCGTTTCATTTTCAACATTTCAATGTAAATTCATTAAGCATTTCTGTTGGTGAACAGCATTATCCTTCAAAACCTCTGACACCCGACTTTAATAATTCTAATTATGTGCGGTCTTATATGACCTTATTTTCGGGTACTGGAAAATTATTTGACGATCATGGAAATAACATTTCACGGGAAGATTATAAAAACGGTAACACTCTCTGGGCATTTGATTTGACTCCGGATATGTCAGAGGGTCAACACATTGACCTAATAAATGAAGGTAACCTTCGGATTGACTTAGGTTTTGCGGCACCTCTGAGTAATTCTATTAATGTTTTAGTCCTGGCAGAATTTGATAATCTCATTACCATTGATAGGGTTAGGAATATTATGAAGGACTACAAATGAATACCTTACAAATTGAAAAGATATGTAAGAGGGACAGATTTCTCAAACGTATTTTCAAAGGTGTATTCTCCTCTGACAAGATTAAAAATCATCTGACAAGGTTTCCAGCAGCTTTCATTTGTAACACCGACCCAAGTAATGCTCCGGGTCAACATTGGGTAGCTTTTTATTTTAATAAGGACAAAACTGCAGAGTTTTTTGATTCATATGGTGGACCCCCTTTACAGAGCGAATTTTTAGATTTCATATCCAAAAATTCGAAGTCTTTCATTTTTTCTGAAAAACTCCTTCAGAGCTTTGATTCTGATCTATGTGGTCAATATTGTATTTATTTTTTGCTTCAAAGATCAAGAAATGTATCTCTTAAGGCTATACTTAGACAGTTTTCAAATAATCGTCGTGAAAATGATAGAAGACTTGTAAGAAAGTTAAAACGGATGGGCATTGATGTACTCCTATAATATTTTCCTATTTGTAGATTTTCTGTTATTTACGTCTCACTCTATTTTAATCCAATGTTTATAAACATTAATGTTTTGTAAACATATTAATGCTTGTAAACATTGGAAAGTGTATAAATTGAGGTTTTTTCTCTCAAACGAATCAAATCACTTTTCGGCATCCAAGAAGACGAACTAGTCATGGCTCAGGCGCAGATCGAAGCAAATATGGAAGGACCAGTTCCGAAGAGGAGACAAAAGCGTCCCAATATGACGATACAGCTTAACGAGGATACTTCGCTAACAGTGCGAAAGGGAGCTGACGAGAGGATCACCATCACACTCCGATCAAGTAAGCACCGAACGTTTTCAATACCAATCGAGATTTGGAGGACTTTATTCAGTTCGTGTGAGGCGATTGACACTCTTGTGCAAATTGTCGCAGCTAGCTCTCTTCCAAAAAGAGAAACCGTGGAGTTGGTGCCGGAATTCTAAAAAATAACCCGAACTTTATTTATGTTGTGACGTCGAGTATGTTTTGCTCACGTGACGAAAACAAACAACAACCTCGGTGTATATAAGCCTGTTTGAACATCTTCCATCACTTTCGTGTTTGTACCCATCACTGACACTGCTACAATCGTCTGACAATGGCTTCTGCAAAAACACCAAGGAGAACGATACCATCTGGTGCTGGCGAACTTTTACAACCCGCGAAAAGGCCGAGAGCTCCGTCTAAGAGGGCTACGCTGAAACGGACGACAACAACAACGACATCGTCGCAGACGACACCTGTCCGAAATGTGTCTGGCCCCGCAACATTCAAACGAACGCTCGACCTGACGGGAGAGAAGAAACAACTCAAAGTACGTTCATCAGCTGACGAAACGATAACTATCAGCCACGGCGAACGTTGGATACGACTCTCGGTCGCCGCATGGGAAAAGATGAAAGAGCTTTCACCCGAAGTTGACTTATGCCTCTCGAATAGAAAAGACGAAATGTGGGAAATAGAGGAGAACATTTTTCTATCGACATGGATCCAATCATTTCGCTGCTTCGTTCAAATTCGTAAGTGGTTGGACTTTGTCGAAGATACGGAAGGCGAGGATATGAAAAAGATTCGTGTCCCAACAAAAATCGGTGTGTGCATGGACTGGGGCACATGGGATGAACTTAAAAATCAATTTGATACGTTGAAAGTGTGTTGTGATAACCTCAGATCTACTCCCCTAGCACTGTTAGCGAAACCTATCATTGCCAGGATGATATTCGGACTGTTGAGAACTGTGAAGGAACGTCAATGTGAGGGATGTATCAACGGATATCCAGGACAACGGGATCACAGCTGCGTGTTCGAACATGAAACATTGCCAGAGACTTTCACTGAAATTATTCCGGATGCCGTGAAATTGATTGATTCGTTCGCTTTTACTACTGAGTTGGCCATTAAAGCAGGCGAAAAGAAGATTCAACTTTGTAATCCCTTGTATCTACTGAGGGTAGCAACTGAAAAGTGGATGGATGATATCACGCCTATGGTTGCGGAAATTTTCAAGGAGAGTAGTGAGTAAATAATGATTTCGTTTTTCTTCGTTTTACCCTCAGTCGATGCATTTGATCGAAAATATTGCCCTGTGAATTCACTATTTTAAAAATGAATGTTCCTTGCTGATGTTGAACCTTGTCAGATGATAGGGAGTTGGGTATGGTCTCTTTTTCCCTCTAAATTCTAAATAAAATTTACTTTCACAAAATATGGGAATTTTATTTGGAATTTAGAGCAATGTGTAATTTTTCTTTTCAAGAATTTGTAGAGTGCGGGTTATTTGTACAAAAATGTTTAAAGGAAGTGCGGGTGCTTCCTAAAGTAGCATTAACCTCATGATAGCATTTAACCTAATCAATGCATTTTCATTCGGTTGAAGTCACTTTATGAAACAGGCCCTGGTGGAAGCAATGTAATGTGATGTATTTGTAATTATTTTTTGATAAGGGATTAATTGACTGAATAATGTATGAAAGTTATTGTGACACGCGGTGATGTACTGAGTAAAGCCCCATTGAGGGATTATAGAGAGAGAGAACGAATAAAAACTAATGTAAATATGTAATTAACTCGTCACGTTNACTGCCATCTCACTTTGCATTTTATTTTGATGAAAGCAGTTTGATGTGCTAAAGAGAGAGGTAATTGTCAAACTCGGGTAATTTCTCATAAAAGTCGTAGGCAATGGATGATTATTGCCGATGGAAAACTTGAGGATAAAGACAACACATGGTTGGACTCATCTCTGACGAAGAAGAAAGACTCAAAAGCCTGGTCTCGGAGAGGAAACTGTCGGTATTGGCCCTCCCCTATTATTATTTTGTGACGTCACGAGTACGCACTGCCCCCATCCTCGAGGTTTGTTTTGGATCATTTGCTTTGGTGTCGGCGAGGAAGAAGGTTGTTTCCTTAGCAAGCTCTCGGCATGATGGACTCCTCCTCCTCCAGCACGGTTAGGGTTAACACGTCGTCTTTTTGTTTCCCTCTAACCCTAACGTGCGAAGGAAACGGCCCTCGGAACCCTAACCCCTGCTGTTGTGATAATGTCGGCCTTCTATCACAACAGAGATTACGTAATAGCCCCTTAATGACCCTATTGCATAAGAAATGTTTGTAAACAAAGATTACGTAATATGTCATATTACGTAATCGGTTGTTATGCACTATAGTACATCGGCGGGGGGACCCCCCGCCGATGTCTATAGTGCATAATAACCTACTCCCATGACACTTATGAACGGGAAACACAGCTATTTCCACTCAGAAATTCCTCATCTTTCAGAAAAACACAACAGTTTCACCATCAAAGGACCTTAAAGGGCCGAAAATGCCCTTGTTTCCTCGCGAGACCCCCCAAAATCACATCTTTGAAAAATTACTGGCAGGACAAAAAGTGAAATTTTCACACTGTTTATCACCATGGAGAATCGGCAGCAGCCTTTCCGAGTACCAGCAACCCTCTCCGAGTCTTATCTTACACCTCACCGAGTGAAATTGTTGGGAAGGTTGCCGATCTGCATAAAATCCAATGTGTCAATCGCTTCATCCTCCACAATGTAACTCAATACACGTAGACCTTGCTCCTCCTAAGGTAATGTATGACGCATGCGCAGTCAGGTAAAAAGCTTTTTACCTGAACTTCCGGTTTGGGAGTGGGGCTCACGAAACGTTCAAAACACATGTTCAAGACAATTTGAAGTTGTTATTTCCGTAGAAGTATCGTTATATTACATTTAAATCAGATTTGAAACTCATTTTAACGCATTACAAAGCCTGATATTTGTTTTCTGGGCAATTTTAAATAGGGCTACTGCCCAGTTTTCCCCCGATTTTTTTCAATCCTAAGGCCGCGTAACCCATCATGAGCCCCGCGTAACTCGGTTTGTTTCATATGGTTGAGAAGCTGAGATATCCAGCTTCGTGGGAAAATTTTGGCTTTGGCAACAAAATTCCGTGGAAATCATTATATCACCGACAAAGTGGAAGATTGGATTGATCAATATCGAAGCTCAAGCAAGAAAAATCGCAAAACTTCGCCCGATGTTGACGGATTTTGATGGGGTGACGACTGCTTTTCAAGAATCAGGAAGTGCACACAAACTAGGGTCAACTGCGCATGTGTTTGGGGTATCCCTAAGTTGATATCTGAGATTTTGATAGCGAAGTGAGACGTTCTGCGCATAGTGATGACGTCATTTTTTACCCATAGTACAGCGCGCACACTAATTTATGCACAGTTAAGAGTATACAGCAAGTTTCTATGTGTCCTCGGACGAAAATGCCTCTTTTAGTCAAGTACAAACACTAAAATGGTTATTTTATGTATCTTCGTGATCATAATTAAGTTTTAGTCTTAATTTTGGAAGAAACAAGGTGTCTGCGAGATAAAAAGGCCAACAGTTGACTAAACGAGGCCTTTTCGTCCGAGGATGAAGTGATTGACACAGCACAGGCCAGTGAATTTTACGCAGATCGGAAACCATCCCAACAATTTCACTTCATACAGCCGATTGCAAGCTAAAACCTTGATAACCTTTCTACCGAATGATGAAGTATACAAATTAAAATAGCCTCCACGGGATCATAAAAGACTTGCTTTGAAGTAAGAGTTATAAATCCACCAGTTTTGTCGTCGTTTTCTGTCTCATCAGCGACATCCGCCATTTTTACTCGGTGAGGTGTAAAATAAAACTCGGAGAGGGTTGCTGCTACTCGGAAAGGGTGCTGCCGATTCTCCACGGTGTTTATGGCTAGATCTCCGCAACCATTCAACCGATCGGGACATTCTATATACCAATGGATAGCTAAAAACATGCACTAAACCAACCTGGTGTCAAAAAGATTAATCCAAATATAAAGGTGTTATCCGATGAATTTGTCCAATTTTCGTACAAGATTGTCAAGATATTTTCACAGGAACCACCATGCTACGAGGACGCCGGACTAAATATTCCCTCGTCGCTGATTGGTCAGAATAAATTCATTTTAAATTGGACTTTAATGGGATTTTATTTCGACCAATCAGCGACTAATGGAGTATTCAGTGCGACTTCCTTGTCAGCATGGCGGTTCCTGTGAAAATATCTTGACAATCTTGTACGAAAATTGGACAAATTCATCGGATAACACCTTTATATTTGGATTAATCTTTTTGACACCAGGTTAGTGGTTTAGTGCATGTTTTTAGCTATTCCAAAATAACCTTGGCCTCTGATTCAGATACCCGATGACGTCAGTTCCCTCGCCGGGCACGTAAAACGTTCCAAACAGCGCATTGTATATACCGTAGAGTCGGTTCTATAACATCAATCCGAAATTCAAGATTAGCAACGCCCATTTCACTACGTAGTGGTCACATGTTGGCCAAGACCGACATTCGTGACGGGGATTTGAATAGGCCGTCAGTACTAGGTGCTATACGGATTGTGGTTTCATGGAATAGAGACCCATTTCACCATGCATTCAAGAATTCCACGGCTCTGTTGTCAGTGGTTGACAAAAGCTTTGGATTTTGCGTGCCTGCGTGAGTGCATTCTTTATTGATACGAGTTGTTTTCTGCGGCATGACTGACAACATAGGCCTACTAATATCCCACCACCTCATGTCTTATTCGCAAGAAACTGACCAGGCCTTCTCCTGTGCGCTATTGGTCGATCAATGCAGGCGGGAAACCGGGCTCTGACATTGTAATGAACTGGGGCGGGACTTCGGCATATAATGCATTGATGTTATAGAACAGACTCTACGGTATCACCAAAGTTTATATCACCGTCATTAAATGAACAATTGATTGTTCAAACTCTTGTCGTTCACACTCATAAGCCACCAAAAGCAATGCTGCTTCATCCATGATAAACACATACAATACGATGAATGTATTGTTTCTCCCCACGCCACACAAAGAACTAATTATTGATACATAATCGGTGTTCAAGCGAGCGCATTACCCGCGGATTATGAGTGATCAGATTTCCGCCTAATTGACTATTGACTGCAGGTAGGCTATTATTCTGGTGTTTCTTGTCACATTTCACGCGGACAGTTAGGGATCCCGGACTGTTAGGAATAAGCATCAACTCTATTAG